>JAJKFI010000094.1:2374217-2402392 GCA_029204185.1 Lerista edwardsae
CCATCTCTCGCTTGCCCTCTGTCGCCCTTGCCATCTCTTGCTCGCCCTCACCATCTCTCGCTTGCCCTTACCATCTCTCACCCTCGCCATCTCTTGCTCACCCTCTGCCGTCCTCGGCATCTCTCGCTCACTCTCTGTCACCCATCACCCTTGCCATCTCTCACTCGCCCTCTGTTGCCCTTGCCATCTCTTTAAAGGGCCAGCAGCATTTTCCCTCCTTGAGTCCAGCGCCTCTAATCTGCCTCCTAGAAGGCTAAGATGACCATGAACAGGATCGTGAGCATGAGGGTGCTGAGCTCTGTAGGAGTGCTGGACATTGGGCGTGCAGAGCACCCCCTGCAAATTATTGGGCATGCTGACAGCATACCAGCACCCACAGAGTCGGCACTACTGACCTAATGGATTCAAGACTATTACTGCCTTTCAAACGAGAAATGTTAGTGTATTTTGTTCAGCCTGGTATATTCTGTTGATTTTATATTAATACTGTGTTATAGTCTACACTAATATTGCATTATATTAATTAATTAGTAAAAAAGAATACCTTTCCAGTCAATCCTATCATAAGAGTTTTATGTGTATGGATTTTAGACAGGTTGTTTTGCTTTCACCTTACCACCTACTTCTAACTGGTAGTGGCTGCTCTTTTTAAGATAATCATACTTTGCCATGGGTTTATAAATGGGGAAGTCCATCCTGCACAGCAGGAACTTTGGAATAAAAATAAATGTGAAAGCAAAAACAGGAACTAAACCCAACAAACATGGGCAGGGAAGAGAAAGTCCCAGAGTGTTGGTGGGGGAGGGGAGCAGTGATCCGTTCCCCAAGTATTTTGCAGTGAAAGATTGCAGTGAGAATCTGATGTTCCATTCTGAATGGGGTCATCTATCATACTGGGAACATCTAAAAATAGGCTATGTTAACATTCTCTGCATGGGTATGTGTGTCTGCATATTTTATTCCTTGGGTTTAATGGCATTTTCCAACCAGCTAAATAAATGATAACGATGAATAAATGTGTGTGAACCACGCAGTGCTGTTTTTCCCAAACCCCAGCAAGTTGAAATGGGATAAGGGACAGACCGAGACCCAAAGTGGTACCCATGGTATGGAAATTGGGCGATGATCCAGTACTGTACTGTCCTCTGAGGCCCTGTTGATTTATGATGCAGGTTGGACCAAGAGGACCAAGATCATTGCTTTGCTTCTGGGACCAGCCTTCGATCCTGCCTGAACTTGGCTCTCCCACAGCCCAATCCTAACCTGTGCCGGAATAGGGAGGCCAGCCTGCCTGCCCCATATCCAGCATGGGACAGGGGCCGCATGCAGCACAACTTGAAGGGGAATTTATTCCCCTTACCACATATCATGCCATCCCAATAGGGCTATTCAGAGCTGTGCCAGCAAAATTGCTGACGCAACTTTGAGACGCCCATGTAAGCCTGACCTGAACGGGGGTAGGATCCAGCCTCGGCCGAGCAGGCCAGTTCCATCCCCCTCCCTGTGGTGGTCCACCTTCACCCAGTGTTGGCCTCCCTAGGTGGTGCTTCCCAGAGGCGGATCTACAGGGAGGGCAAAGCTCTAAGTGTTGCAAGGAGCCTTACCCTGTCATGTAAATCCCTCCTCTTCCTTGCTGCTGTAGCCAGTAAGCAACGCCAAGATGTTGCTTTTCCCTGTGAGGATTGGCTACAACGGTGCAGGGGAGGAGTGATTTCCACTGCAAGGTAAGGCTTCTTGCAACACTTAGAGCTTTGCCCTCCCTTAGATCTGCCTCTGGTGCCTCCTTCCTAGCCGCAGGCCTTGGGCTGGCATGGAGAGGATGGCACATGTCTGTGCGCTGTCCTCCCCAACTCAAAAGGAGGTGGAAATGCACTTTACGGCGTAGGATTGTGCTCTCAGAGTTTCTCTAGGATACAGAATTAATGTTCTTCTGTAGGAAGTTGCCTTCCTTTATGTCTAAATGTTCTGCTGTGGGGGAAAGAATGTGAGGAAATCTTCACCACAAAAGACCCACAATCAGGAATAGAGAATTGGATTTGCACTTGGTTGCAAAATGCCATGAATTGTGAGGCGTTCTTGTGCTCAAGGTAAGGAGTGGAAACATGAAGGAAGAAACAATGTTCATTAAATTATAATGGGATTGGAGACTTTGTGGTGATGATGATTGCGTCTGGCAGTGACCAACCCCCCTGTCCCTATGCCAAAGAGTGAGGAAAAAGAGGCTGTCTGTAGCTTTTGAATAAGCCAGAGAAGAAGGCAGGCAGAAAGACCTAGGAAATACTGTAAAAGATAGCAGAAGTAGGAGTCTACAAATGGAGGAGGAAAATACCAGGCTGTCGAGGAAGGGAATTCGCAGTGTTCCAGAAGAATAAAGAGGAGAGGAAAAGTTCGGAATGGGAGAAAGGAAGGAAAGTGGGGGAGGGCAGAGGAAATATATATAATTGCAAAGAAAAGGAAGGCTGGAATTCACATGTTTGAAGCAGCCTGCCGCATTTCTACAATCGTGACCAAAAGCTACATTTATCAGAGATAAATTCAGTTGCTTTTTGAGTTCCTGAAGTCCTGGCAAAGATACTACATGTGAACTTGTTCCTTCTACCAAGGATCTTAGCAGCAACAAGAGAGTTGCCTTGACCTCTCAGCACAGGACTAAGAGACATGCTAAAGTCTGAACTTGAACACATTTGCAAAATATAGAAAGACCTACCTGTTTTGACTAGCTTTCAGGGCTCAGGATTCCACAGAGCGGGAGGCCTTTTAATGTGACAAGATTGCCTTTTGCTTTGACATGTTTGCTTTTAGTTATGCTCCCTTCTCTGAGAGTTTACAATGAGGTAGGGAAACTGTATAAATTCATTTAGTTATAAATGAATAGCAACTTTCCAGAGGGATTGGATTTAAACAAATTGCAAGGAAGTACAAAGGGCCTCACATTCATTTCTTAGGAGAAAAGAACTTCAGCTTCAAAGGAAAGGAACAAATTGTAATTGGTTAATAAATTATGCACTTTTGATTAAGAAGGTACCTCTACTTTGGCAGGCCTCATTTTTAAATGTATTATTTACAGAACTATGAGTGTCAGGCAAAACTTAGAAGCTACATTCTGCCTTTGCTCATACAGAACAGAAGCAATGATAATTGCCTGATGTAATATAGGCATGGAAAATCTAAAAGAAAATATGCTGCTTGCTTCAGAACTATTTTCTATTTGCAAGTATCTGAACATTTGATTGATTCAATACAACTCATACAACAATGGTGATTTCTTTAACTGGATGCGACAGAAATTCTCAGTCTATTATTCCAGTCACCAACTAGGGCCTGTATTCCTGTTTGAAAATATCCTTAAGATAAATCTGCTACCTTAAAAAAAAATTTTTTTTAAAGAATATTGAGAGTAGGCTCTTTGTACAGTTGCTTGAAACAAAGCTAGCTGCAAATCCTTCCTTTCTTCCTTGACAATCCAGAAGTTGAAGTTCTCAGCATGCATACTTGCAAGTAAACCACAGTGAAATCAGTAATCCCAACTCTCAAGTGGACATGATTAGAATCCTACCATTAGCAGCATTTGGAATTAATGCAACGCATAAAACTGAAATGATGAGCTTCAGTTTCACCTTGAAATAACTTTTATGCTGCTGTTGCTTCATCTTAATTCCAGCAGGTGGTGCCACAACAAAAATTAATCATTCTAGTATTCCTCTTGAACTGCTATTGTGCAAAACTAAGGGTTTCTATTGCCAGCCCTTTTTGCAACGTGGCATTTTTTTTTTTTTTTTTGGCACTCTGCTTTCCCCACCAAGCTGAAAACAGCCCATGAAGATACAGGACCAGATCAGTGGACAAGCAAACCCAATGCAATCATCTGCCTGCTGGAGCACACGCTGAGAGGCGGGATCTGTCTGATGCCTAACCACGCTCCTGTTACCAGAAGTCATACAGAAGCAAGTTCCCTCCTGCTTATGCAACACGTGAAAGCACAAACATGCTGCTCCTTGTGCTGGGCAAACTTCTGGGATTTTAGATTTTGATATTTCTGAGGATAAGGCAGTTCTTCTGTGATGAGGAATCAGCAGGCATGTTCTAAGCTGCCAAGAAGGAAGTCAGAGCAGGAACAAATGAGCTCATTCTCCATACTAAAGAACTCTTTGTTCATTTTACTATAGATGTCAAGAGTCCTGTGTTAGCATATTTAGCCTACCAATTAATCGGGACCTAACGAGATATATGTGCCGATAGAGCATGCAGCATACGTTCCAGAAGACTAGCTGTGCTTGCCTGTTGCACCAACAACACAGTGTCTTGTGGCACCTGGAATAGTAGCACATTTTCTATAGTAATCAGCTACTTGAAGTGAAATCCTTACATGGATCCAGAGAAAGAAAATACATTTTTTTTCCCCAAAATAATTTTATCTTCATAGCAAAGCTACATAAAACTATAATTAACACAAGAGCAAATATTCATACACATACAACAAAGACAACTGAAAACAACAATTCAGCTGATGGTTCGCAAGTCAAATAAAATATAGTCCAGACCATATTTCTTTTCACAAAGAGAAGCAGGGAGGGCTAAAATGAGAAAGACAATTGTGCGTAGTGAACAATGTGTATATAGACATTGTCTGAGACTATTCTGTCTAGCAGAATATACAGAAAATATGATACATGTCTGGGGCTTCCCAGCCCAGGTCGGGGGGTGGGGGAGCCCCTTCCTTGTTGTACCCAAGAGGCCCAGCAAGTGGGTACATATGTCATCCTTCTCTCTCCATGTGGGAAGGATCCTGCTGCCTGGCCTGGAGAGCCCTGCCCTTTGCCTCAGATTGGTGTAGGGCAGCTGCAGCAGAACCTTGAATGCTGCTACCTCATCACTAACACTGGCGGACACTTATACCAAGGCCTAACTTAAGGGGCCAGTGCAGCCCCAAACTTCTTTCCAGCTCAGAACCTGCCTCCCCAACATCCCTGCCCCCATTGCAAGCAGAGTGCTGATTTGGGAAAGGCATAAGTACTTAAAAGAGCCAACTGTGACCTACCTTAAGAGGGTAGCATCCCAATAAAGATTAGGAAGCACAGCTCTATACCTCAGACAACCAGAGGTTCAGACCAGCTGAAAGTTCTGGAAGGATGATGTAATCACCTGAGCTTCTATGGTCATTCTGACCCCTCCCAACTGGAGAATCACAGCTATATTAAGTGCTTCTTACACTTTTTAGCACCTTGGCACTCGTGTCAGGACCCACTGGAAGTGATGTCATAGCCAGAAGTGCCATCATCAAGCAGGAAGTGCCATCATTGTGAAACAATCAAATGATACTCCTGGAATTCAAACTGGCATTCTTGGACTTCAGCAACTGCACAACCATAAAACATCCCTGATAGAAAGCAAGATTAGGACAAAATATTATGTAAAAATACTGAACTAAGAAAAATTAAAAACAAAAGGAATATAGCAAGAGTAAGATCTGCAGCTTCCAAAATAGAAGCTACCAGCTTTCCACAACCCACCTAATATCAGGTTGTGACCCACCAACTGGCTCCCAACTCACAGTTTTAGCATCCTACATCAACCCAGCTGGAATGCCAGGTTAGCTAACCAAGCCTGTCTCTCACATGCAGTTAGTCAGATTTCCCACAGCTGCTGCAAAATGGCTGCAAGCTCACAAAATGGAGTCAGACCTAGGCCCATGATTTTAACCTGCATGTTACACTAGAATTTATCTGCTCTTCATGTTCTGCAGGCCTCCTCCTCTTTACGACACAGCAGCCATGGCTGTTATAATAAAGATGAATTTGAGCAATGTGTTGAATATTGTACAAAATGGCTAAATACATAATGCTACCCTACAGGGGCGAATCTATTTGAAAGGGCGCCCATGGCGCCCAATGAAAATGCGCCCCTAGGGGCACGCAACGTCATGACGTCACATTGTGACGTCATGACATAGCGCCCCGCCCCTTCTAAGAGGCGCGTTCTGTTCACTGCCGCCGGCCCTTTAAGGCCAGCGGCAGTGAACAGAACGCCGTGCCCCAGCCGTGTTCTTTCTGTTCACTCGTGCCGGCCTTAAAGGGCCGGCAGGAGCAAACAGAACGCGGCACCGCCCAGCGCCCTGCCCCCCTTGAGAAGCGGGAGGGGGCACTGGGTGGCAGCACGTTCTCCTTGCTCCGGCTGGCTCTTTAAGGCCAGCCGGAGCGAGGAGAATGCGGCGCAGGGAGCGGGCGGGCCGTGGGCGCCATTTTGGGGGGGCGGGCGCCATGCGAACAGCGCCCCCTGCAAGATGGCGCCCATGGCTCGTGCCACACCCTGCCACACCCTAGTTACGCCCCTGCTACCCTATGTGGAGCAGAATTAGAACAATCCAATAGTGGTAGAGAAGGCCACAGACACAGGAGGCCTCCTGCAACAACCAATGCAGAGGTGTTCCTAGAGGGGAGCAAAATGCTAAGTTTTGCAAGAGCCTGATCTCCTGTGTAAAGCACCCTTCCCCCTTGCCTGCAGAGCCATTCACAGCTCTGAAGCTGCAACTGGCTTTGAAGGGGAGGGGTCCACTTTACATAGGCGCTCAGGCCCCTGTGAAGTATTTTGCCCCTCCTGTTTCGAGGAACAGCAAATGGGCAAATGGGTTATAGCACTAAACAGACCACACAATTATATATAATTACAGTAAATGATTAGCAACCAGAGAAACCATATTTGTTCAGGAACTGGTTAGTTCCATAAACCTTGAAAGGGGCACCCTCATTAACACATCGGCTAACATGGCTGTACTTCCCTGGATTTAAGGCCTCAGAAAGATGATTACTTCAGAATGCCAGAGGCAGGGGAGAAGCAGCAAGATGCAAATATCTAGTTGTCTCATGTGCTCCCTGAGGCATCTGGTGGGCCACTGTGAGATACAGGAAGCTGGACCAGATGGGCCTATGGCCTGATCCAGCAGGGTTCTTCTTATGATCAGCAAGGTGAGGGGCAAATACCGGGTTTGTATAGAACAGCCTATGCACCAGCTATTAATAGGGTAGGGTTTTTTTTAGTTAAAACACAAAACACTTCCTTTGCTTTGTTAAAATATCCAAATATCCTGTTTCCCGCAAAAGAAGACTGGGTCTTTTATTAATTTTTGCTCCAAAAGATGTATTAGGGCTTATTTTCAGGGGATGTCTTTTTTCATGTACAACAATCTACATTTAATCATGTACAAAAATCTACATGTATTCAAATACAGGCCAAAGGCCCATTATTCAGATGCCCCATTATTCAAATACAGTCATGCTATCTTCTACTGGAACATCATCATAACTCTCCAAACCCCGAATTCTGGCCTGAATGTCTTGTGACTCCATTTCCTGTAGAACCATTGGCCTCAATCTCTCATGTCCAGCAATAAAGTTCTCCTTAAATGAGCACTTCTTGTCCATGTAGGCTGCTTGTAGTGCACTGGCAATACAGCTGTCAGTTACAGTATTTTATCCCCGCTATACCCTCCCTCCGCCTCTGCGAATGTACTACATAAGTGCATCCATCTGGCTGACTATTTCAACTGGGGCTTATATTACGAGCATCCTGAAAAATCATGCTAGGGCTTATTTTCCATATATGTCTTATTTTCGGGAAAACAGGGTAAAAACATAAAACACGGCATTTTGGTGTTTAAGATATTTTGCAGAAATTAAAATGGATTACTTTTTCAATTAAAAATAATACTGTGGCTGTATCTGCTGACCCACTATATCAGTGGTTCTCAAACATTTTAGCCCTGGGACCCCCAGAAGTGACGTCACAATGTCATCATTGTGATGGCAGAGCCTACTGCTTTCCTGAGACTGCAGCAATAAGTTGGGTTATTTCTCAGCCATTTTCCAATAGCAGAGTGAATCAGAAAGAAAAAAGCCTGTTTACAACCTTGACACAAGCAAAACAACCACACAACCCTCCCCCTTTCTAGCATCCCATCTTCCCTTATTTTCAATATGGCTGCCCTAGGTGCTTCATGACCAACCTGAAATGGGCTCACGACCCACTGGTGGGTCCCAACCCAAAATTTGGGAACCACTGCCCTATATAATCTACCTAGTACACAAAGTATTTAAAATTAGTAAGAATGAGAACTTAGAATAAAAGCACATACTGCTTTCTGCCTTTCAAATCATGAAATCTGCAAACAAAACAAAACCCACCACCATTTTCAAACACCCCTAGATATTAATGCCTGGGAGACCAGAATAATGTAGAATAATAGAACATAAGAGCTGGAGTACAGTAATGGCAAAGTGCAAGCTGGAAAGTCCTGGATTCAAATAACCTTTTTGGATGCTTTTAAGCAACCACCATCTCTCAGGCTAGATTCCCTCACTCTCTACTATGAATAGTGTTAATCTACTTTACTGTTGTAAAGATTGCAATTTTGAACATGCTTGAGCAGTATAAAAATGATTATTGATGGAATCATCATTCTCAGTAGAAAATGTGGTCAATTTGGCACACAATCTAAAAGCAATTTGAGAAATTAGGCCAACAAGAAAGCAGCCTGTCTGTACAGTGTCTGCTTAAACATGGCATCAGGGCAAGCCGCCACCATTTCACATTAATTTATACAACAGGCTTCCATTGATGCAGCTCCAGGAGAAAAATTAATGAGGCTTTGAGTGGGGACAGGCCTATCTCTGCTAATAACCACCCCAGCCTATCCAGATTCAGAACATGAAAAGCCCACCCTTAAGGAAGCACATCATTTCGCAAGGAGCTGATGAACTAACAGGGAAGCCTTATGTATGCTTGACATATTTTCCTATATCTTGGAGACATGGAAGGAAGTCCCACCACCCACGTTGTCTGCAGTAGAGTAAGATTGTCTCCCACCCGTTGCAACAAAAGCCATCCAATGGCATCCTACATTGTAGGCTGTTAGGCGAACGCTACAACTGTTGCTTGCATGAAAAAACTAGAACACAGGAAAGAAAATTCTGGCCATGCCATGGAGTTTGCTTTGCATGCTGGAAGAGGTGCATAATAGCTACACAGACGTCCTCGTTCTTCCGCATGTGAGAACAGAAACACTACCAATAATCGTTCCGATCAGCGTACTCGGAAGTGAAATATCAGAATTGGCTTCAGGGGGCAATCGTGCTTTTTCGCGATCGAGCCCGCAATAGTTTCAAGCAGAGGTGAATAAAGGGAGACACCAAAGAACAACGCAATTCTCAGCAACCTGGGCGTGGCTCCCTGCAATACCAGCCGAACTGGGACTGCAGAGCATGCGCCATATAATAAGCAAGCACCGGGTGTAGCTTCCCAGAAGTCTGTCGCCTGGTCTCAGCCCCGCCGTCCCCCTCCTCATCTCATTTTGATTCTTGGATTTGCCGCAATGCGGTCTCCCCTCCCCTCGCACGAACCCATGCAGCTGTCTGTAGAAACGTCTCGCCCACAATTGGCGACAGGAGGCGGGTCGCAGCGCCACCCCTCCCGTAGCCGCAGGGCTGACAGCCAACGCCCAGCTTCTCTCAATTGGGAAGGAAGGGGGCGCTCCAGAGCAGCAGCTGAGGGGAGAGAGAGAGACAAAGGGCTGCCGGAGAGGCAGCACTCTGGGGTTGGGCGTGGTTAGAAAGGGGAAGAAAACGGCCTGCATTCCAGAGAGTCGGGCTCAATCAATGAATGCGCAGCCTCGCTTGCAGGCTCATGAATGCTGCGTTTGCAATCCCGTTCCCCTCTCGCTGTGTTACAGCTGATCTCTGCCCATCCCTCCGCGCCCGTAAAGATCTGAAAATAGCCGTGGAACTCTTTGAACTGTCATAGGAAGATGACCAGGGAACACACTTTCTGTGGGAGCGGGCCCAGAGACGCCAGAAATTTGTAGAAAAACTGGACAGCCCTAACTACGCGTGTATTGGTAAACTCCAGGCGATTTAGCGGAACCAAGGCTGCAATCCTATCCACATGTCCCAGGGACTATCAGGAGACTTACTTCTAAGTAGATATGCATAGGATTGGGCTCTCAGTGAGCCTGTGTGGAATAGAGGCCTTTAGGTTCTTGTATTGTATTGTTCTTTTAACCCAGTTGGGGGATTAGATCACTATTAGATCACTACTTTACAGCTGGGGAACTGAGGTTGGTAAATAATACAACCATGAATTTCTATAGGTGACCTCTTGCCCTTGGTTCCTCTGACCATATTTCTCTCCAACTGCAATCCCATATGCACTTACCTGGGAGACAATTCCATTAACCTGAGTGGGACTTACTTCTGAGTAGACACATAGTATGGCGATATCAGACATGTTAAATTCAAAAAGTGAATGTCCAAGCATCTCAGCACAATCCTAACCCAGAGTTAGGCCAGCAAAGTTTGGCTGGCATAAGGGGCACCGTAAAATATGTTTGGACCACTCTTGAGTCAGAGAGGCCACCACACAGACATGCGCCATCCTCCCTGACTTTGAGTGTGGTCCAAATGCACTTTACAGAGGCCCTTGTGCTGGCCAAACTGTAATGAGGGCCCTTCTGATGTATATATTCTGCCCTTTTATCCCTTCAGGGACTACCATCTAATTTAACACCCTGCTTGCCACAGTGCCTTCCAGGTGCCGCTGGACAAGATTTACCTGGAAAAGCCAATTGCACCCCCTGCAACTGGTATTCAAAGGCATGCTCCCCCTTGGAGGCTCCATATAGTAATTGCCTAATCCAGTAATATCCCTAGAGGGGGGCAGGGTGCTAGGTTTTGCAAGGCACTTCACCTTGCTGTGTAAACTGCTATTCCTTCATATCCAGTCCTCGCAGCAAAAGCAATGCCTCTGTGTTGCTTACTGGCTACAACGGCAAAGGAGAGGAGCAGTTTATCCAGCAAGGTAAGGAGCCTTGCAAAACTGAGCGCTGCACCTCCTCTCTAGGGATGCTACTGGCCTAATCCCCATTTTAAAACTAGCAAGTCCTGTGGTAGAGAGTTTGTCCAAGTCATTATGCGCTGTAGGAGTACATTATGTACTGACAAGGAGTACTTCCTTGTCAATCGTAAAGCATGGGAATGCTATGAAGGCACATGATGCAGGCACATTACTGAAAATTTAGCCAGATCTGATCTAGCGCTTGTATGGAAGGCTGCCTGAGAGCACCACATAGAGTACCTTGAGCTTCCACTGTGGAAGGAAAGCAGGATATGTGAGAAATGAATCAAAATACAGTCAACTGCCAATCAATTTCATAGGATGACTGGTATGAAAGGAGGGACACTTTCTGTCTCCACACTGCACATAAGAGTATAAATCCCTATTATGCTAACTTGTTCCACTTCATCATCTTGTTATAAGTACTGGCATACATAGCATCCAGCCATATTTTCTGTATGTGGTCTCTTCCACTGAAACCAAGAACACATCTAATAATGATAAATTAAAGCCTTAACAGTGTTAAGGTGTTTTAACATCCTGATTTATTAAAGGTGGAATGGCCAGTGCTCTCAGTGTCCTGCCCATGGTGGATGTACTGTAGTTTCTGATCCAAACTAAGGATTATGGGTTTATAGCTGGAGAGTGATATTTATGACATTTTAGGTAACACAGAACATGAGACTGTAAATATTGTTTATTTGTGTGATGAAGGATGCTGCAAGCAGCCTCCATCCAGAGACCTTGAACTGTGTGCCCCAACAAGCTCTGAATTAGCAAAGGGTCCAGTTTTCTCTAGGCAAGGCAACATTAGCACTGCACTTGTCTGGCTGTGTGTGACACTGGATCTTCTCACATCAGCAAAAGGCTCTACAAGAGTTGCTGAACTGAATTATAGTACGACCCTGAGAGGAGGAGGCGGAAGTAGGAAAATAGACAAAGAGGTGACAAGAAGGGCAGAGTGGGGAGGGGGCTCATCTTTGTTCTGCAGCTGCCTTCCCTTCTGTGATTCTTTGTAGAAAGCATTTTCTTGCTTTGCTGGATGGGTGCGTTAGCTATTCTCAGAGCCCTGAAACAAAGAATGTGTTGTTCCCCAAGACACACATACCTATTGATTAGAAATGAAACAAAACCCAAAACCTTACATTGTGAAATACCCTGTATCCTTTAGGCTGCAAATAGAAAAATAGCATATTTACTGTTGAAATAACACTAACAGCACAATCCTAACCTGTGCTGGAACAGGCAGGCCGACTGACCTGCACTGTATCCAGCGCAGGTTTGCTGCCTCTGGAGCTCACCAAGAGACAAGGGATGTTAGTTTAGCAGGTGCAAGCTCAAGCACACTGCAGCAGCCCAAATCAGGGCTATTGGACCCAGGGATGGGCGTTTAAAGGTAAAGGTTTCCCCACGACTGAATGGTCTAGTCGTGACCGACTGTAGGGGACAGTGCTCATCTCTGTTTCTAAGCTGTAGAGCTGGCATTTGTACGAGGACAAGCTTCCGTGGTCATGTGGCTGGCATGTCTCTACGCCGTAGTGCACGGAACGCCGTGACCTTCCCACCGAAGTGGTCCCTATTTATCTACTTGCATTTTTACATGCTTTCGAACTGGTAGGTTGGCAGGAGCTTGGACAAGCAACAGGAGCTCACCCCGTCACGTGGTCTCAAACTGCCAACCTTCCGGTCAACAAACTTAGCTCAGTGGTTTAACGCACAGCGCCACCACGTCCCTACAAGCTCCACCCCCTCCCAGGGCTGCCCCTCCTGCAGGAACACCCTCTCCCCACCCTGTTCCACCTCCTTCCTGCCTTCCCCCCAACTCAGAAAAGCCCCTGCGATGGCCGAACTCAGCCAGCACAGGAGCAGCTTACCAGCTGCCTCAGTGGGTGCACCTGGGTCGACGCAAACGCTTGTGTCAGCTCAGCGCCTCTTTGGCTAGTGCAGACATGCCTAATGGCACATTTGCAACAACCTTGGGCCAACGCAATGCACATGCATCGGACCAATGGGCGCCTTGGATTGCGCCCTGAGTCATCCATGTTTCCATCCATACATCCAGAGTAATTCCCATTGAATTTGATGAGACATGTGCAGGATTGTACTATGAGCCACTACATCACACCAGCTCTCTCTTTTATATGAGAGAAAGAGAGAAAGACATCGAGACATTATTACAGGGCTTATGAACAGGTCTCTTTTTTCGCTTCTCTGTGCATAAGCTTAAAGCTTTTCCTCTGTTTTTAAATAAAGGTCTCTGCAGGCTCTAGCTGGAAATTTACACATGCCTGATCCTCACTTTCCAAGCAGAGCAGTGGGTGTTTGCAGTCCCATCTGCTGCAGTCGCCTCTCACATGCATATTTCATAGGCTCTAAAAGGCTTGATTCTTTCTGCGAAGATCAATCAGTGCACAGACACCCCCCAACTGCACCGGCTCCTCCCGGAGCAGCTGTGACACAAAGGCACCTCTCTCAATCCCCAGCAGACTTTATGTCACTATAGACGTGCTTCTTCTCATGGCAGTTCCTGGGCTGCATCCGTCTTATTTGTTAATTTGCCCGGCATAATTAACTGGGCTGGGAAGAACGGTGTCATTTACAAACCAGAAGATCGGCTACACAGGAAAGGACAGAACTCACCAGTCATAACCACAAGAGACCTTCACGAATCCTTTCTCTTCAGATAAAATCCCCCCTTGCACTTCAGTGCTCCATTTCTTCCTTCCTTAAAGCATCCTTGGCCGTGGTTGTGAGCAAGAAGTAGGGGAGGAAGGGAACCTCAAGGATCGCTATTGCCTCATATGCTCCCCATGGACATTAAAATCAGCTAAGAGCACCCTGCTTAGATTTCCCCTGCCCAGTAGTAGCCTGAGGGGGGGCACACAGAGCACTAGGTTTTTCAGGATGCCTCAGCACACCATGTAAGCTGCCCTTGCCCTCACCACCAGAGCCATTCCAGGCAGTGAGAACAACTTGGAGGAGATGCTCCCGTGTTACTCTTGCCGCCCAGAATGGCTCCAATGGGGGGAGGAGCAGGTCACACAGCATGCTGAGATGCCCTACAAAACTTAGTGCCCCACCTCCAACTTGGGACACTACTGTCCCTGCCTTCTGAAATGAGGTTGGTGGGGGAAAACAGGCTGTTCTCTATAATTGCCCCTCTTTGTGCTTCCAAATCCCACATGCTGCTGAGTATTTGGAAGTGTTCTAATATTCTAATAGCACAACCTAAATTGCTGTCCGAGACAGCACAAGTCCCTTGCATGGGCTCCCGAGTGTCATGAATGTGCCATAAAGCACATTCGAAGCTAACAGGGTGGGAGAATGTGGTGGGAGGAAGGAAAGGAGTAGGGGGGGCATTTGGGGGCAGAGAAAGGACAGACTAAAAGGCAGATTGGGCCCATGAGGGGGTGGGACTGGCCGCAGCAACAGAGGCCAGATCCTAACCCCCATCCCTGGCCTGACCAGTGTTACATAGGATTTGAATTTGGCCCTGAAAAATCACAGGCACAAATCCCCATAGGGTTGGCTGGCGCATGTCATGGGATAAGGGATAAAAAAAAATCCCCTTACTCTGCACTTCAGCCACCACCTACCTTGCACTAGATACAGTGCAGGCAACTTTGCCTACCTGTTCCAGCACCAGTTAGGATTGTGCCCTAAATTAAATTAGTACAATGGACCCAAGCAGGGGCGTTTTTAGGGGGTGGCAGGGGGTGGCACGAGCCATGGGCGCCATCTTGCAGGGGGCGCCGTTTGCATGGTGCCCCCCAAATGGCGCCCACGGCCCGCCCGCTCCCGCCCAGGCCCTGCGCACCGCATTCTCCTCGCTCCGGCTGGCCTTAAAGAGCCTTAGCACAAGCGAACAGAAAGAACGCGGCCGGGGCACCGCGTTCTGTTCGCTCCCGTTGCCAGCGGCCTTAAAAGGCCTTAAAGGGCCAGAAAGGGCCAGAATGCGCCTCTTAGAAGGGGCGGGGCGCTATGTCATGACATTACGATGTGACGTCATGACGTTGCTTGCCCCTAGGGGCGCATTTTCATTGGGCGCCATGGGTGCCCTTTCAAATAGTTCCGCCCCGGGCCCAGGAAGGAGGTTAGTATTCAACTAGACACACTGACTTAGGAGTATGCCCCGTTCAGCACAGTGGACCTTACTTCTGAGTAAACCTGTATAGGATTGCACTGTAAGGAAGTCTGTTCGACAGGCTGATGAAGATCAGTGACATTGAGAGTAACATATGAGTTCTCCATAATCTGTGAAGCAGGCTTTTGGGGCAGAAGTAGCGGGGGGCTGGATCACACAGTTTTGCACCAAGGACACTGAAAGCAGAGAGTAAGGGTCTGATTGTAACAGTAACGGGAGTGCAAAAGTGATGAGTGCAGAGCCTGTCCCATCCACGGCTGATGTCGCTGCAGCCCCAATCCCCAAGTCCTTTATTCTAGCTACTTGATTGGCCAGATCTGTGTTTACTATAGAAAGGGAGTGAAACACGGATTTGCCTGGGCCATAGGTAGTTCGAGCGAACTATTTATGACCTGCCAAGCCATGTGGTGTACATACAGTGTATATTCAGTTGCCTCTAATAACTGATGTGGCTAGTGACATTTGTTTGTACCCACCACTATTGCTGAGCTGATGCATGCCTTTCCTGGGTTAGAGTCAGGGGCTGGCCAAGTTGGGCAGCTGCTAAGTACTCAGGCCTTAGGGGGTCCCACCCAGTCAGGCCAAACTCCTCAGTACCCGTGGCAGTTGTGGCACAAGCCTCCATCCACTTGGCGCCAGTGTGACCCCATTCTGCAACTTGACTCCCCTCAGTTGTCAGTGAACAAGAGCTACCAGGAATCACACAAGCCATGACTGACGTCTAGAGGGCAGGACAAGCCTGACTGGAATCACCACCCTCAGACATCTACTGGACTGCATACTTCTCTACATCATGCTCTGTTGTTGTTGTTGTTGTTGTTGTTCAGTTGCTAAGTCGTGTCCGACTCTTCGCAACCCCATGGACCACAGCACACCAGGACTTTCTGTCTTCCACTAGCTTCAGGAGTTCGCCCAATTTCATGTTCATCGCTTCGGTGACACTATCTAACCATCTCATCCTCTGCCACCCCCTCCTCCTTTTGCCTTCAATCTTTCCCAGCATGAGGGTCTTTTCTAAAGAGTCCTCTCTTCTCATGAGGAAGCCAAAGTATTTGCGCTTCAGCTTCAGTATTTGTCCTTCCACATGCTCTGTTACCCTAACACAGAGAAGGTGTTGGATTCCTATAGAACTCCAGAAGGACGTTTAGGTTATATATCTTGTTGGTTATGGCAGTTGAATAAGTGGCTCCTAACGGTCCTACATGCTTTCCTCAAGTGATTTTTATCTCTTTGTGTTTTTAGCACTTGGACTGACTGCTGGTAACGGCAGCCAGGGAGGACCATGACAACAGTTGCTAGGGTGCTGCATAGTTGCTATCAACAGTAAACAAAAGATGGGTGGAAAGGAGACAGCTTCTCCCTGAAGATGTGGGGTGACTTGAGGTCAAGGGGCCATAGTGGATTTGTGAGTTTCTCTTTGAGAGACCACAATGGGGAGTCCACAGATCATGACACAGGGCCACTGATAAATCTAGGTCCAAACTGCTCCACACAAAGTTAAGGAAAAATGCCATGAATTCTCCCAGATGCGAAGATATGCATACTCTATGAATGCACCTTTGACAACATGGGCCAATTGGAACAGTCAGTACTGTGAATCAACCCATTGTGTTTTCAGTATGGAATGGAAGGATTGTGAAAGAAAAGCAGCAGGCAGAACTGTTGGCTGAAGTTGATATTAATTTTGTAAAATTTCATTCCTCTGGAATGTTACATGTGGGAGAGGAACATGAAAATGGTGAATATGATATTTTCTCATATGTTGCCTCTTATCAGAGATGCATCATTCCTATCAAGACGTGTAAACTATCAGCCTAGAACATCCTGGTTGAAATCTTAACACAGTCAAAATGAGCTCATTAGGGGGCCTGATCCTATACCCAGGCAACACCACCATAAGACAGTTTTGTGCTGATGGTAATGTCTGGTGGATTATTTCTGGTGGATTTTGTTGAGATTGTCATTCTAAAAAGTGGGTCCCGGAGCTAAAACGTTAGAGAACGACAGCCTTACAGCCATTATCTCTAGACTTCAGCTCCTGGCTGTCATCTGATAGGCCCCTTGTCTGGCCTGACTTACAGGCAGTTGTAAGAATTGCTGGGAATTGCTTGTAAAATTCTAAAACAATATCTTAAGGTTCAGGATTACTATGGGTACGTTCAGATAATAGCTCACCTTTCAGGGCCTTATCATTGTCCTCCCTATTCTCCCATTGTAATATGTTAACACAAGTATTGTCTTGAGTGGAATATATTTACAATTCTTGGCACTGGAGTTTCCTGAAACAAAAGAACAGCAGGTGTTTTCTAAATGAGAACATAAGAATACAGTATGTGTCCAGGACTTTGGAAGCAGCAGCTGCTGCTGCTGCTATGAAATAGCTGGGGACCTCACTCACACGATAGCCAGTTTCCACAAGGCTGACATCCAAAAGATAAATGCACATATTTGTGCATTTGTGAAGTATGCACATATGCATACTTCAACTGCAGGTCAAGAATAAGTACAGTCCATTTGTATGGGAGAGCAACTGAGTGACCCCTGGATAAGCGAATATCTAAACATGGATGTGAAACAATACCTTTATAAGGACCAGCCAAAATTCACACAGTACTGGACAAGATTTGAGTTGCACAGATCATTTCCTTAGGTTGGGAAGTGTAAAGGAAATGTGTGATAACGAGTGTAGGGGAAATATGCTTCCAAGAGCATGGTTGAAAATCCAGTTTGGAGCGGATGATCAAAAATGTAAATACTTTTCGTTCACTCTAGAGCAGATACCACAGTACCGACTTTGGCTGGCGCAAGGGAGGCACAGTACGGGCATGCCGAGTCCGGTGTTGCCTGCAGTGCCAGTGCCTTAGTGCTGATGCAGGGATGCTGCTCAGTGCCCCCGCATTGAAGCTAAGTGTGTAGCATCGACGCAACAATGCTGCTGCAACGCTACAGGCAGCGCGGGATTGCCAGCACACAGATGTGCACCATCCTCTCTGCCTCCAAGAGTGGTCCAAATGCACTTTGTGGTGGCCCTTGTGCTGGCCAAACTATGCAGGCCTAACTCCAGCTTAGGATTGTGTCCTTAGTCAGTCAGTGGCATCAATCCTGACAACCAGCCAATCGTTCCCTTCCTTACTGCACTGCTTGTGCACTGCAGTGTGTTGACCCCTGAGCTTAAGGCACCTGATGCAGCCATGACACTGCCTATGAGGATAGTCGATTCTGATGTCACAATCTTTGCCACCTCTGCAGATTCCCACTGAACAACCATGAGTGGATCTTTGTCCTGGAAAGAATTTTAGATATCGGATATTCCACTGAACTTGGTGAGATGAAGACTAATGCTTCACTGCTCTTTCGTGCACGAATGCTGTGTCAGCAATTGCCAGGAAAGGGGAAATGACAGCATGAGACTCCTGGTCAGATTTGACACACACACTCAACTGATTTTTCAGCATCAAAAGGCAGGAAGGTTGAACAGTGTTTAAGTGACATTGAACAGCATGACCATAACAGTGAATGTACCTCTATGAATGAAGAGAGGGAAGTGTTGTTTTCATAGAGGGATGAACTGGATGCGTTCCATCAGTGACAATTGCCTTACAACAGCATATCATGCATGCCATCTAGCAGGCTGCTCCTCTGTGGGGACAATTGCTGGTGAAGAAACAGACCCTTTCACCTCTGTCAGCGTGGGGTTGAAATCAGAGTAAATTGGGCTAGAAACCTCATTGTATTCATCCTCCTGAACATTTTCTCAAGACTGTTCCTTGTTTCCCTGTCATGAACAGGTGACCTTGGATATTTAAACACAGAAAACCGCCTTGGCCACCACTGAGTTCAGCACTTGGAGAATTCTGGTCTGGCACAAAGTCTGACATTAAGTGGAGGCAAAAGGGGAAATCTCCACTCTTTGTTAAAGCCACTCATTTGTTAAAATGGTTCCGTTCCTCTTTTGTGAACTCTTTATTTCTGATGTCCCGCTACCCAGACAACAGGATCTGGAAACACCTTTAAAGATGGCCCATCCAAAAGAAGTATTTGGGGAAATGGCATCTATCTAGCACTGATGCTCTTTCGAACAATGGACAAAGAATGACCCATTTGGCCCCATGCTGAGTTCTGGTCATGCTCCAGCACACTTTTAAAAGGGCAAGTTGGTTTGAAGGAGAGGAATTGCTCTTGTTTTGAATAGCAGAGTCTATTGCCCCAAGCTGACCTGCCCCTCTGTCCAGTGCTTGATGCTGCTTTGTTGCCTTTAATAAGTGGGATTTTTTAATGCAGAGGACCCCTACATAGGAACAGCTTTTTGCTTTCTTTGTGTCATGGGTCTGACATATCTAATCTTCCCTGTTTCATACTTTGCCTCTTTTTTCTTGTAATAAACCTTATGCCTGTTTTTTAAAAGAGTACCTGGTTGCCTGTCTGGTTGAGACAAGAGCTAAGAGGTTTTTTGCCTACTCACTCGTCACTCCCCATTAGGCTGCTAGAGCCAATATCAGAGTGTTCTGCTATATGTGTGTGCATGAGGAAAAAGCAGCTGGCATTCCCCTTTCTCCCCACCTGCAATGTGCTCCCGCTCTGAAGGGTGGCTCAGTTAACTGGAAGGCAGCCTAATCCTATGCTTTTGAGCACCCAGGGTTCCAGAGGTGCAGAAATGGCTACCATTTAAGCCATTGAACATCTCCTTGGGGCCAATTGTTTCCAATCCAGAAGAGACCTCCACAATTGCCCCTTCTGCAGAATGCAGTGGTAGCCATTTAGGTGCCACTGCATTTGGTGCCCTTGGTATTGGAGAGTGGAAAGAATAGGATTGAGCTCTAATATCACATAGTGCATTCATGCAAACCCCCCAAAACCTACTTGCTTTTCAATTTATTGCATTTTACTATACTCCAAAGGCTGTTTTTATATTTAATTAGTAGGATTCACTATTTCTCTTTTCCACTGTTGGTAATTTCCATAACTAAGGATACAATTCTATGCACAGTTTCTTGGGAGTAAGCCCCATTGAATATAGTGGGACTTACTTCTGAGTAAACATGATGCATGGGATTGTGCTATAACAGTGCATATCTACTTTTGAGTTTCATACACTCTCAACTAAATGTGTATGCAACCACATTATTTAAAATTCATCCATCACCCAAGCAGCCATTTGACGAAATACTGTCATTGCCAAATGCACCCAGCATTGAGTTAGCCTTATATCCTATTTTTATCAGCTTGAACAAGTATGTATTTGAGCCAAATCCCATGCTTTTACTACAGTGTGGGCAATTCTTGCAAAATATGGTCCTTAACAGTTGTTATAATGTTGATGTTAGCTATTTCAGTGCTAGAGTTTCCAGGAGATGACAGTCCATTTTGAAAGAACAAGCTGCATCTCATTCTTTCAATCCCAAGCTGCTTTTTTTTCCTCTTACTGAAATGCCAGCCTGAATAAAAAAATGCAGTATCAGCATTTTGTGACTGATGATTTTTCCCCCACGAGGGTTTTGAGAACAAGTAAAAATCCATCCCAGCATAGATCACGTAGATATCTGGGGGAGGAGCAGATCACTTGCAATCAAAAAGGGGATTGAGAGAAAGAAATTATTTTGTAGATTTACTCTGTCTTCAGTTTTCCAATTATTGCTGTTGCACACATCAGGCAGCAGCACCACTCCCCTGAAGGCACAGCTAAATGACTTGCAAGGTAAAAAAAAAAAAAAAACCAAATGCCACTAGGGTTCCTGTTTCATCTCTTAGCAACTGAACAGCTCGTTGCCTAGCAGCACATGGACATCTTACATACTTAATTAGGCTGTAAGCATCTCAGAGGCTTCTATGCCTGAGGATGCGGAGGCATTGATTTGATTCTAAAGCAGGCAAGGCTTGCTCCTGGGAATATCATATTGATCTTCCTGCTGTATTAGAAGAGCCTTTAATTCTGCTGTCAGTGACAGCCTTCTGCCCTCCTATGTGGGATTCCAAGTATAGTACTTCAGATGCATTTGTTACTATTAAAAGTGTTTTAAGTTTGATGGGGTGGATGGAGACCTTTAGTCTTTCAACTTCATTCACCACCCACTCCTCAAGCATTGAGGCTGGTCTGAACTAATGCCTGGCATAACAGCAGTGCCTTCAATGATTAATAGATGGCAAGGAAGTGAGGGCAGATAATTCTTCCTCCACCCATCCCCTGCCTTCCTGCCCATCACTGAGGCCATTACTACTGGTGCAGGAAGGTCCAGCCCTGCCTGTTTAAACATGGTCCAGTCTCATGTTACCTAAACAAATTGTTGTCTTTGTTGACTCTGGGAGTTAAAGAGGAGGAGGCAGTGGTGTCATCTAAATGATTTAAGAACAGGTACTCACTTTTGATTGGCACGTGTCGGGACCCGCCCACCGGAAGTGACGTCATAAGCCAGAAGTGATGTCGTGGCAGGAAGTAACATGAAAAAAGCCCTTTTTGAGGCCTCAGATGATTTTAAACTGACCCAACAGTTCCAACAGTATTCCACAGCACCCCCAGAACATGTTAAGGAGGCCTGGCATCATGTTAAAACCCCAGAGCAACTCATTTTTCAGTGGCAAGGAAAGGAAAGGCTCCGCTCGCTGCCTGCCTCTGAGAACATGCAGGCAACTCAAACATGCAGGAAATTCAAATGTTGCAGAGGGCGGAGTCGACGAGTGGGCGGGTGAATGGGCGGGGCCAGCTGTAATCCTAGAAACCGGTACTCACGTACCCCCGCATACCCCCTGCATGACATCACTGGGAGGAGGACATGAAGAACACCTTCTAGAAGATGTCACACAAGCCACTAAGGATAGAACGAGGAACCCACATACCTTGGAATGGCTATCCAAGGTGGTGGCTACATTTTTACAATGGACCATCTTGCGCCAGAGTTTGCTCTTTAAAAAAAAAAAAAAGCCTTTCTTTGCAATAGCTGTTCAGAGAACAGAAAAGGAAATGATGAGAGAATGCTGCTTTCAGGGGGACCTAAAGTTGCAATCCTATGCACACTTATTTGAGAGCATGGAATTGAACACTGTGCATCTGTCTTTTGAATCGATGAACATTGGATCATGCTGCAGATCAGTTTCCCAGAAAGTTATTACATTCACAGCACACATTCACTTGCCCTGAATACATTGTCCTTGAGCAATGGAATAATTTTGAGTAAAAAAAAAACAGGCACACCACTCCCAGGACCATGTCCTAAATTTTCAATGGCCCATCAGCCTCTTTCACATCTCAGGTAGACTAATGGGGAAAAGCCATCAGACACATCCCAGCCAAATGCAGCAGAGGGCAAATGCTGTTCAATTGACAGGTATGGAAAGAAAAAAATCAAGAATTGCCAAGCTCAGGAGAAGATTATGATAATAATAAATATGGGCAGCCTGACTGATGTTGGTAGCTGGATTTGGTCTGTTGAATAGTGAGGCCTTCCAAAATATATAGGATAGTCACAGATAAATTTGTAATGCGTGCTGTTCCAAGTAAGGTTGCTTTTCGTAGTTGGTGACACCAACTTGGTGTGTAGCTATTTCATTTACACTTAGGATGCTCAGGTTTTTTTCCCAAAATCTTTTGGTTTTGCACTTAGAGCACTAACAATCATATTCTGTTTCTCAACTAAAAAAAAAAATCAGTAATTTATATAGCAAATTCAGTGACAAATGGTCATGTCAGACAGCTGATTAGATTAGTCGTATTACTCCATGGGTAAAAGATTCAAAATCAAAATGTCTATAACTGGGGAATGACAAGCTGAGGGAAGCATTAAAATGCAGGAAGAGAGAACAAACAAGAACAAAGGATGGGTGATGAGGCATTACTCACAGTTGAAAGCAGCAATCCTTTTATGGGAAGTTTCCTAATTTCTTAATTTTTTTTTTAGTAAGAACACTACAGTGACTATGGTGTCTTCTATGAATGCAACCACTAATTGCATTCAGCTTCAAATATGCACACATTAGCAGTTTTTTGCACTGGACATTCACTAGCACATTACTCTCTAGATCAGGGGTCTCCAAACTATGGCTCAGGGGCCACATCTGTCCCACAAGATTTTATCAGGCATTCAGCAACTTGGGTTTTTTTGGTCAGATCATTTGCTGATGCTTGACATTTTTACGCATTATATATCATTTCTCAGTTTAAGCACAGCATTGTTTCTTTGTCACATTTCGCTTTTGTTCTGAATCATACTACGCTAATTGCAAAAAAAAATCCAAGCAAAACTTATTCATTCATTTAAATTTCATTCATTTATAAAAGCTTTATAAAAAATCATTTATAAAAATTTATATTTTTTGGCCCATGAAAATGTAAAATGTACAATATGACTCTCATACTGAAAAAGTACTGAAAAAGAAAGGAGACCCCTTAATCGTCTCCTTCCTTCATATTTCTCCTTGGGCATGATTCACCTAAAGCCCCCATAATCTAGAGCAGGGGTCTCCTTTCTTTTCAGTACTTTTCATACTCTCCTGAACTCCTCCTGGTGACATCTTTCAATCTCAGGGCACAATCCTAACCTGAAGTTAGGCCAGCACAGTTAGGCCAGCATAGTTTGGCCAGCACAGGGGACACCATAAAGTGCGTTTGGACCACTCTTGGAATCAGAGGGGATGGCACACATCTGTTTTCTGGCCTCTCTAACTCCGAGAGTGGTCCACCATACTTTACGGTGTCTTTTGTGCCAGCCAAACTTTGCTGGCCAATCTGCACCAGCCTAACTCCCGGCTAGGATTGCACTCTCAGTCTCATTCATCATTATGTGTTATTGCCAAGTCAACACATGTTTGTGAAATCCATGCATTTCAAATTCAGAAAGAAATGTCACATCATTGGGTGATCACTATGCAGTGCGACTAAACAGGTAAGTCCAGTAGTGAAATTCAGGGGATTCACCCAGGTTCTATAGAACCGGTTGTTAAATGGCCGGGCCCCGCCCACTCGCTTACCTCGGCTGGCTTCAGTCTTTTTTTTGGCTCCGGCTATGACATCATAGAACCCGTTAATTCATTTGAATTGCACCACTGGGTAAGTCCACAGCTCACAAGGCAAATTATAAGACACCAATTGGTGAATTGGATTTTAAATGGAACTGAGGTTAACTACAGACCACTACAAAGCTGGGGGTTGCAGCTGTTTAGGAATGGGCAGGAAAGCCTAGAAGGACCTCGGATTGACCTTCTTTGGGCTTCTATTTCCGATAGTACTGGTCTGACCTTTGTTGCGCCTAAGCAGGGATGAGCTGCTCAAGCTTACATTCTACCATATGGTTGAGATATGTGTTGTTTCTTTGCGGGGCAGGGGGAGTAGCAACTGCAGAAAAGCCAAGAAGCCCTAGGGCACTTGCCTTCGAGTCCTAGCAGGAGTCCACAAATCCATCCATCAAGCCTGGGTATGGGCAGAATTCTTTAACTGCACCCAGTGGAAAGATACATTTTTGTTTCTGGACAGGTGCTTTGTGAGCAAAAAGAAATGCAGACTGAAGAAACCGAACAGAAAAGCTCCTGGAAATGGTGAGTTCCCAGTAAGAATCAACCTGCTTCCTCCTGCCTGTTCCACCTGCCCTGAAGGCTCAGCTGTGAGCACCGACTGGCTTAGAAGTCTCTAGCAACCCTGTCAGAGAGCAAGAAGGCAAACTATGAGCCCTGCTCCCTCCCATAATGCTGATTTGCTAATTTGGTGCAAGCCCACTTTGGCTATCACCTCATGGAATATGCTGACATCCACAACGACAATTGTCTCCTTCCTTCATATTTCTCCTTGGGCATGATTCACTTAAAGCCCTCATATCTTAGATCTCCGAGTCATTTTTTAAGGTAGCCAATCAAAATGTTGCCTTTCTTATCCATAGGAATTGTTCAAGGGTCGAATGTGACTTGGATTAAGCCCTGGAACATGTGAAAGGATTGGGGGAATCAGAGTGTGTCAGATTGGGGATCAAGAGTCAGAGATTCCTGGTCAAGGTGGTGTGATTTCTGGGTAGCCAAGGCTTTTATATATGTAAATTGCTAGATATTCATACCACAGAGATATCAACAATAGAGAACGACAATAAGGATGATCAAATTAGTGGTCCAACCAGCAAGTCTTTTTTTTATCTGGGCTACTCCATCTTACAAAATCCCTTGGGAAAATTAAGGGCACAATCCAATTATGCCCTTGGGCCAATGCACGTGCTTTGCTTCAGCCTAAGGCTGTCGCAAGAGTGCCATACGGCACGCAAGATGCAGCACATGCCCCACTGGCACAGCTCTCTCAGTGCTAGAAGTTTGGATAGGATTGCGCTTTAAGAGGCAGAAATGTAGCAAGTATAGATTTTTCCCTGCTGTAATAGGTAAAGCGTTCCCTGTTAGATGTGTGCCTGTCAAGCTTAAAACTCCAGTACACCTGCCAGAAAAAAGGTTGGCAACCCTATTGGGAACAAACTCTCTCTGTAATCAATTTGGATAAATGTAAACCTGGGCTTCCAGGCTTGGTTCATCATGAGCCAATATGATTTGTGTGAGTAGATATTTACTCATTATTTGCTAGCACTTGTACAGGCTTGTTAGTTAGCCACACATATTACAGTAAGACTAAAAATGCAAGGTGTATCCCAAAGCCACAGATTAGAGTAAAAATATTAGACAATGAGCAGATTAGAAAGAAGAAGGGGGTAGGAAGCAAGTGACGCCTCCTATGCACTTGTTCTTCAGAGCCTTTTAACTGATTTTTGGCTGTCATTCAACTGGATCTCATTTCAGACCCAGTTCTTATTGTCACTAATGCACTGAAAAGCCAATTTGCAAAATTACCCTGAGAACTAGACCAGTCTACATGGAATTGAATTTCCTGGCATCCCTTCCCTCCACCACATGCTGGGAAGTAGACACGTAATAGTTCAGCTCAAAGAGTACTGATCATTTAGGAAAGAGAGACCCAGTTTTGCATGTGAGCAATATGTATCTTAATAAATCACAGGAGAAAGCAAATGTATCATTTTATTGTGTTGTGAAATCCATGCAAGCCAAACCCCGGGCTGGAAGTTGCAGACTGACATGCCTGCCCCATATTAAGCCTGGGGCTTGGAGCTGCTGCCTTGCTACTCAGGGGAAAGGGAATTTTTTCCCCTTCCCCAGGTAGCACACAGCAGCCTCGATAGGGCTGCTTGGAGCTGCACCGCTGAAATCAGCAGTGCAACTCTGAGCGGCTGAATCAGGGCTGCCCAGGCCAGGAACAGAGGTTAGGATCTGGCCCAAAGGCCAAATCCTGCCTCCATGCCCCTCCTCAGGCCAGCCCACCCATTGGTCCGCCCTCTCTGATCTCCCTCCGCCCCATTCTGCCCTTCCCTCACCCTGTTCCACTGCCTGCCCAGAGTCCCTCTGCCAGCCTTGAAAGGCCGTCCTTTCAGGCCTCTGGGCCCGAGCACCAGCTCTGCAAGGCCAGCGCACGTCCATGCACTGGCCAATCTCAAAAAATGGCGCAAGTGCACTTTGCATTTGTGGCATTCAAAGGCCAGTGCAAGGGATTTTTGAACACCCTCTGGATTGCGCTCTGAGTTGTTGGACATTGCTCTCTGTAGTTCAGAGCCTGAAGATGGATTCCTGTTTATACTGTATTTGTTTCCCAACAAGGTTGAAATGTATCTACAGTCAGTCCTCTTTATATGTGAAGTCACTTAACTGTGCAGGGCAGAATTGCTACTTACCTCATTAGCTGCACCTCTGTCCTCATTATCCACTATGCAGAGACCTTCCAAAGGCTGCGAGAACCTTCAGAATGATACCTGCAACCAGTGCTGACCCCTTTATATATTTAAGGGGTCCATGTTGGTCGCAGGTGCCATTCTGAAGGTCCCTTCAGCCTCTGGAAGGTCTCTGCAGCATTCAGAGATCTTTTGGCACTTCCTGCTGTACTTCAGCTTCCTGAGGGAGTCTGCTGGATTCTTCTGATGGCAGATAAGGTACCCCTTGCACCTAACCCTTTTGGTCCCAAAGGATAAATGGTTCGTTATCTGCAAATTGGTTATCCGCAAGGATTTCCAGGCACTTAACCCTAGTGAATGAGGACTGACTGTAGTCCTTTATAGTGGAAACCTTCCATAGATTTTCTAGATGCCAATGAACAGAAAGGGGTTGTATCCATCAACCTCTTGGGGATGATCTTGTCGGTTTTTCAGTTTGCCCTCTTTCCTCTATTAGTTGCATATTCTGAATTGGGGTAACTTGACTGAAGGAAAATATTTGATACTGAATTGGCACCAGTTGACAGCCAAGTGCTGTTAACAAAGTCTACCCTTGCCTTACATGGCATTCTTGACAGAAAGTTAGAGAAGTGTTTTATAAGAATTTCTGGATTTCCAGGCACACATGACGTAAGGCCCAACCCTCACCAACTTCAGCACTGATGCATCTGCAATGCAACCCTGAGGTTAGGGAACAAACCTTCCTGTACCTTGAGAAGGCCCCCCTGACTGCCCTCCTACTGCAGAATGCAATGCGTGCCCTTGGCTCCATCAGCACTGGAAAGTTAGATGGGATTGGGTGGGCCCTTGAAGTATTTTCATGATCACCCTCATATTAGTTTTACATGGTTGTATCTGCTTTTGTACCTTAGTGCTGTTGGATTTTGTTAAAGTTGTAAAGTTGCCTTCAACATTTTAAAATTGCAAAGCTTGTTAAAAATATCAAGGAATAATCAATTATTCAACATATCTCCAATTTGATTTTTGTTTAAACAACACACCAGTATTTCTAGCTCTCATGTTGGCAGTGAAAGATCTCAACAGAATCTCTAGGGGTGCTGTCAGTCACTCCTGTGCTACATAGAATTATGCCAATTGGGCTTCTGTCATTCTTAGCCTGACTGAGATGGTTACCTTGGGCAGCAATTGACAACCCACTCCGTCCGTCCACCCACTTCCCTGCCCCCTTCTCTTCTACTTTTGTCATGGGTCTTGTTGACTGATCTTACACACTCCTGGCCCATAGTCTTAATACAGTGAGTCAGGAATGCATTTTCCCAATCAGTTCTTAGGTAGCCTCAAGGTCCTAACCATCAACTTGAGAGACTAGGTTACTGTTTTTATGTATCTCCAATTAGACAATCAATTATAATCCTTTCATGGATCACTGCCTTGTCGTGGCGAAGGGGCTTGAGTAG
>JAJKFI010000094.1:2407392-2418417 GCA_029204185.1 Lerista edwardsae
ATGGGGTCGCGAAGAGTCGGACACGACTTAGCGACTGAACAACAATTAGACAAAGCAAATGCTTACAAATACAAGTGTGAGGATGCAATCCCAGCATCCACGTAGCATTGTTGCATCGGTGCTAGAGCTCTCAGGCCAACGCTACTAGTACCAGCCAAACTTGGCTGGTGCAAGGGAGGTTCTGGGAGGAGGGTGAGGGGTTGGGCGAAACTGGGTGGGAGTGGGCAGGCCAGTGGGCGTGCCGGCCTGGGGAGAGGTGAGTTGGGATGCAGCTGTTAGGCTGCATCCAAGGCCCCATCAGGAGGCCGTGCAGCCCCCATTTGGGCCACATGGTTTCCTCCATTATGCACCTGCTAAATAGCAAGCGCAGATCCAAGGAACCCTATGGGGAGTCCAGAGCCTCTCCTGCGTAAGGGGACAAACATCCCCTTACCCCAGGGAGGCTCCCCACTCCGCCTAAGGTGTGCTGGATTTGGCGCAGACCCACCAGCCTCACCAATCCAGCACAATTTCGGATTGCACTCTGAGAGTCTTTAGGGCCTTGGGCCCCTGTATGCCACCACCAGCCTTCTAGTTATCCAATAGAAGGGAAGCTAAAGGCCTGTGCGCTGTATTTCAGCTCTGGCCGGCTCTGAGCTTCCCCCAAACTCCAGGTACTCAAGCCTCTGGCACATTCCAACAATAGTAGACCAAACAGCCCAGGCCAGAATTAGATGCATCACAGTTCCTTCATACTCACACAGCTACAAGCCTGTGATACTATAATGGTTTATTTAAGGAATAGAATTAAGGTTACCGATTATTATGAAAGGCATGGGGTGTTTCATAGCCCAATCGTTACCTGGGCTGGAATAGGCAGGCTGACTGGCCTGTGCCATATCCTGCCCCAGTTAGGAGGCAGCTGTAGCGCAACTCAGAATAAGGGGACATATGCCCCTTAGCCCAAGTAACACCCCAGCCACTGCAATGGGGCTACTCAGACCCGCACCAACGAAATTGCAGCTCTGAGCTGCCTAAGTAAGGTCAACTGTGGGCAAAATCCTAAACTGAGTTAGGCCGGCATAAACTAAGCCAGCAAAGTTTGGCCAGCATATAAAGTATGTTTGGACCACTGTCAGAGTCAGAGAGGCCAGCACACAGACATGAGCCATCGTTTCTGACTCCCAGAGTAGTCCAAAAATGCTTTATGGTGGCCCTTGTGCTGGTCAAACTTTGCTGGCTTATTTTATGCCGGCCTAACTCCAGTTTAGGATTACGCTCTGAGACAGGAGTTAGGATCTGGCCTAAGTGTCAGAGGCAAGTCCTACCCTCTCCCCAGGCCAGCCTTACCTGGGTTGGGATGCATCATGGGAGTGGTGGTGGCATTGCACATCCATGTGCTAGCCTCGCCAACTCCTAAGGAGGTGCAAACATGGCATGTTTGGGACACTCCTGGGCCAGCACAAGTTCCAGCCCAAGTCTCCCTTAGAATTGTGCTCTCAGAAAATTAATACAAGTCACACTCAATGTTAAAACAAGCCATCTTTCTTACTTGGTTCTTTCCAACCAATTCGCATGAACAAAGTTAACTCACACCACATCTGGTACAAGCAGGAACCCATGATGGAATGGTGATGAGCAGCCCACCCCCTTGTAGAGTTCCTTTATACTTAGCCATCCAGAGGTTCAGGCCAGCTGACATTTCTGGAAGGGTGATATCACCACTTGAGGACACTATCAGTCACTCACTCCCTGACCCCTCCCACCTGAAGAATCACAGCTATGATCAATTTCTAATTGCCACAACCTTGAAGTGCCAGGCCTTAACTTACTTCGTTACCATGTGTTACAGGAGCTGGAATGCAATCCTACCCACACGTACCTTGAAGTAGGCACTATTGACTATAATGGGGCATGCTTCTGAGTAGACATGAATAGGTTTGGGCTCTTGGGGCCCAATCCTGTCCAAATTTCCAGCACTGATGCAAATGTGCCACCAGGACATGTACTGCATTCTGCTATGGAAGGGCTATCATGGAAGCCTCCTCAAAATAAGATAAAGTTTATTCCCTTACCTTGGGGCTGCATTGCAGCTGCATCGGTGCTAAAATGTTGATTAGGATTAGACTGTTAGTCAAACTACATGGGACTTTATGGGCCATTTAAAATGAAATTAGGGTTCCAGTTTTATCTTGGGGGAAAAACGTGTATTCCTGCACCATTAACTAGGGTTACCAGATAGACACTGGGACAGAGCACCTATACCTTTAACTATTGTATAGAAGTGGGAATTTGGGCAGGTGCAGCTCATTATGGGAGGTTTTCAAAAGCTGCACCTGCCCAAATTCTCTCTGCTATACAATGCTTAAAGGTATAGGCATGCTGTCCCAGTGTTCTGCCAAATTCCATGCCAGGCCACCCCAAGGGTCCTAATGCCCACACTAGGCTAACTAGTTTCCCCACAGAGTGGCCTCAGAGATTGGCAAGAGGGAGGGGGTTCAGTCACCCACGGGGCCTCCTCTCTTCCAGCAGCTTTGCTTGGGATCACCGGCTGGCCAGCCTCCTCCAGACTGCCCTCATCACCAGCTTAGCTCCAAATACCCTAACACCAACAAACCCCACCACCAAACAATAGGCAGTAAGCTTGCCCAAGCCATAACTGCCTCCTCCACTTAGTGGCTCCAAGGGCATGGCAGACATACAACAATTCCCAATGGTTATTCCCCACAATAACCTTACCTTATTCAGTCATTCCATCCATAAGTCCTTCAGGCAAGCAGTCCAGCCAACACTCCATCAGTCCAGCACCTACCTGGTGCCCTCCTCCAGCATCTTCCCAGGTGCCTTCCTCCAGCACCTATCTAGTTCCTTTTCTCCAGCTACTGCCTCCAGTTTTATACTGAGGCCAGCCAATCAGTGGGCAGGCTTTAATTCATCAGCCACACCCACCTGCACCTGTGCTAACCTCCCTTCACAGCCAGAGCCCTTATCAGCCTGCAGCTGTGTTCCTGCTGCAGGAGTTCTGGGATTAACCCCATAATCCCTGGTTTACCTGGACAAGGGGCCATGGCTGATACCATTCCCTCACTCCTTGGGTAGCTCCTGCCTTTTCCAATACACCCAGTTTCTATCTGGTAACTCTATCACTAACAATGTTATGATACTTGGGAATTTGATAAGTGAATCTTTCCATCATAGCAGTTTCATGATTACAAAAACAAAACAAAACTAAACTAAACCCTGCTGATTTACTACATATGCATACCTACTGAAAATGCAGGAGCCATGTGGCACAAATGGCCTCTAAAACTGCAGTAATCTTATGCAAACTTCTTCTTGTTGTTGTTGTTGTTCAGTCGCTAAGTCGTGTCCGACTCTTCGCGACCCCATGGACCACAGCACGCCAGGCCTCCCTGTCCTCCACTACCTTCCTGAGTTCTCCCAATTTCATGTTCATCGCTTCGGTGACACTCTCTAACCATCTCATCCTCTGCCGCCCCCTTCTCCTTTTGCCTTCCATCTTTCCCAGCATGAGGGTCTTTTCTAAAGAGTCCTCCCTTCTCATGAGGTGGCCAAAGTACTTGAGCTTCAGCTTCAGGATTTGTCCTTCCAGGGAGCAATCAGGCTTGACTTCCTGGAGGATTGACTGATTGGATCTCCTTGGGAGTAAACCCCACTGATGCAGCAGGAGTTACTTCTGAGTAAACATACACAAGTTCGTGCTGTAAATAACATACTGTAATTTCATGACTATAAATAAATACTACATGCCCTCAAACTCTGAGTTATATTAAACAAAAAACAAAAAACAAATCACACTGTATTAAGAGTGTATTAAAATCTAAATGCCCAGTATGGCAATCAGCAGATGACCCAGTGGGCCAGGCAGTCATTTCGTCTAGAAAGCAGGATCTGGAGCACCATCAAAATATTTGCTGCCAGAAGCCGTACTTCGAAATGTAAATGAGAGGTCATTGTTAGGGAAGCGGGGCGCAAGGCCAACGTTTCAAACTGTGTGTTCTGGAAGTAAAGAAAGGCTATCATTTTACAGAGAGAAGGAAGAAGATCTGGTAACTGCTATAGAGTTTAGAGGAGGAGGAGGCTTCTGTAAAGCTATGAAAAGAAGTAAAAAAGAAAAAAACCCGGAAATCTATTTACATAACAGAGTGGAATGCGCAGAAGACGTGGAATTTTGGAGTGGGAGAAAGGAAGCAAACATTTTAGTCTCTCCGATCTAGGAAGGAAAGGGAGGGGGGAGCGAGCAACCGGCTCATGACTCCACCTGCAAGCAGCTGTCCCTTTGCCAGACTAGCGGCGAGGAGGCGGGGTAGAGCGCGGGTGAAGAACCGCGAATGGTTTTGAGCCTGAAGGCAGAGGAAAAGGAATCTCTCCTCTCCCCCATCTAAGAAGCCACCCATGCTTTACTGGGCACAGTCGGCTTTTGAAGAAAAGCTCAGATTTCATTCCCTAAATAACGTCGTTGAAGGTGGGATTCCGCCCCCGCCCAGTTTCCCACTCTCTCATTGTCCAGCGACGGAAACAAAGCAAGAATCGATTTGCAGGAATCAGCAGTGGGAATAGCGGCGTGAATTTTGCGCTTGGTTTGAGGCGTGGCGCGGCTCTGACACTTGGAACCTCCACTCCCCTCCTCCCCTCTGGACTGGCCTGTCATGTGCCTGTCGCTTAGCCCCAGCTGTGAAGCTTCCTTGCGGCGGCATGACTGTGCCCACCCTCTGCTCCCAACACGCCCTTCTTCCAAAGCTCTTGGGGGGGGGGGTCAGATCTTCCCCTCCATATGCCATTTGGCAAGAACAAACCCCTCGGATAGTCGCCAAGCCATGCCACCACCCCCCGTTTGTTATTTCTACTTTGACTTTCAAGGTCCACATTCCGGCTTTAGATAGTCCCAAAGCCGCTGATTATGCACGCTTGGGCGCTGCCCCTCCAAGTTCACTGTGCAAATTGTCCAGGGCATGGAGGATGCGGCGAACGCATGCAATGCAGTGCAGCGAAAACCACAACTGGACGTAGACAGCCCTGTTGTACAGCTTCTTACACGACTGTAGGATTTCGTTGACCGGGGAAAGAAAACTACCTCCTAATCACAACCACACTGTAGCATCCATAAACCCCGAGATTTCCTTTCGCATCTAACAAAAGTTTTGTATAAAAATCGTTTGTGTTCATCAGCTAATAATAATCATAAGTTGCGCTGACTTCATTTTTTGGGGGTGGGGGTGGGGGGGTGAAATTACTTTTTTGAAATTATGTAGTGATTTACAGTACACGAAAAGGGAATCTCAACAGTCACTGTGGTCTTGCCCTTGATTTTGCTTGCTGAAATTCGAGCCTGAGTCATCACATAACGGAATTATACTTTCGCTAAGTTGCGGAGGTCGACATATATTTAAGCAATGACCTAGGGGACAATGGCAATTTTTGAATGCTGCTTAAAAACATGCAAAATTAGTGACTCTCCCTCCCCCTGATGGATGGGTAACAGTTCTGTTTGCTCTCTTTGTCTGGAGGATGCAAACAGACTTCGGATGCTGAGGAGACGAGGGGGGGGGTGAGGAAGATTACCTCATCCTATGCGCCCCGAACCAATCCGTTTTCTCCTCCCTTGGCTTCTCCAGGCAGATTGGGGTATGTCGACCAACCGCAAAAAGCCTTCGCCCGTCCCCATGGTGACGGGATTGTATATAGGGAGCCGCGTTGTACTCTGTGCTACAGGTTCTCTTACATCGACCGCCTAAGAGTCGCGCTGTAAGAAAGCACCCGCTCGCCAGTTCGCCTTTTCGAAGCTCGGCAACAAAGCAGCAAACATGGTAAGCACGCTCGCCTTTTAATCGCGGAGGGTTTCAAAGGAGGCGAGGTGGGAAAGCATTGCGTTCACCCTCATTGCCGAGCCCATTTTCTTCCCCAGCTTTCTCTCCGCCTATCCCTCTGCTCTTCTCTGCCCCCGGCTTGCCTCGCCTCTGCACCGCTATAGCAGCTTCTTATTTTCAATTAGCCAACAGAGTTGCTGAAATGTAGCAGGGCGGAAGTTCTGAGGCTCTTTGTTGCCCATCCTGCCTGAGTACCTTCCTTTTTCCAAAGGATGGGCTGTTCTCGGAAGCAGCGACGCCTGACGCCATAGCTTCTGGCTGAGAGGCGAGGATGGCTCCCTGCCTCCATAGTGCCTGCGTGCCTCTCCTCTCCAAGCCCTCCCAACTGCGGGTGGATCGTCCAATGGGCAAAGGCGGGAGGAGGGAGAGGCAGGCGCTGTCAGCGGGAAGCAATTGTAACGGTCTCAGACTGTGCTTGAAGAGGCAAGTCCCTTTAATATTAGACTCCTCTTTTAAAAAAAAAATAAACATAATTTTATGCGTTGAACCTTCAGCATCTTTTTTTTTCTTGGTCCTTTATATAAGATGTATTTTGCAGCAGTTCGCATACTTGGGGGGGGAGTGGTATTAAATTGCAAGTTATTGTTGCATCAGCAGGCATTCAGGATAAGGAAACTAGATGCTACTACAGATGCTGGTAAACCAACTATGCTGGGTAGAGAGGGTGGGAATGAACCTCGTGCTTAAGTCGTATTTGAAAAAGGTGGCTTGAATAAAATGCAACACATTGCTGAAGATGATTGAGCTGAGCGGCATTGCGAGTAGAAGGGCTCATCTTTGTTTAAAAAAAAAAAGCCACGCCCTTGCGTTGCTCCAAGAGACTGCATAAAGAGTAGCATTGTTGCAGGAATCTGTAGATGAGGGGAAAGACTGGACGTTGAGGAGCACAGGGTAGAAATGGCAGCACCCTCCCCTTTTCAGTTTGCACGCCCTGAAGCAGATTGGTCTGTCAATGAATAGGAGACAGAAGGTGATGACTGTGCAGACAAAGGGGGGTGGCCCCTCTGACAGATGTGACCGGAATAATTATTGAGAGACAATGCTGCAGTGTGACTGTGAACAAGTGAAAATCAATTGCTTTGTTGTTCATTTATCCATTTATTCTCTAGATTAGAATGATTCTACTTGCCTATATAGCATTCCCAATATATTAAAAGAGCTTGGGGACGTCTGTAGTATGGCCTAAAATGCGCAATCAGTTCCTGGAAAGAAATGCCACACCCAGTCATGGAATACCAAGTACACCTATGCAGTAGTAGTGTTAGAATTCTATTATTTTGCCACCTATGCTGACTTCTCTCTTCTATGATGGGAATAAAGACAACTTCGGCATGCTGTATCACCATCAACATGCATTATGCTTTCTTGGCATGCAATACCCCATTTGTCTTCTGGTCCAGCCACCCCATTGATTTATTTCATTCCCAAGCATGTTCTCAGCCAAGGTCAGAGAAGAGAGAACTGGCAAAGCAGCATAATGAGATCATGCTAGAAGTAAACCCAGCTGTGTTATTCCATGGCACACCAGCAGTTGGACAGCAAAATAGTGATTAGAATTCTCCTTGCAGTAAGAATAGTATACTTCGTGTTCCTGGACTGGGTGTGGCATTATGACTGCCTTTCCTGCAGCCTTAAGTACTCTCTTCAGATGATGAAATGTGCATTACAATGGACACACAGACTGACAAGAGAATCTGGAGCCGAGAACTCTCTTGCTTGTGAAGCAGAGGCAAGGGTGAAATGATTTAAGGATGAAATATTTTATTTTATTTCAAATGCTATATCCCACACTTTATCTTTTCATCATGGAGGCACTCAAGGCAGCTTCTAGCAAAAGAATACACAATAAACAAAAATAGCATCAACAACCTACATCAACAGTGAGAGCATCATGAACAAAGTACAGTAGTTGTTCAACCACAGCAATACAAATAAAAGGCTGAGAGAAATGTTACATGTATTTAGTTGGTGCCAAAATTACAGTAATGATACACTAACCTTGTATCCTCAGAGTTCTATAACCTGAGTGCCACCACACACCTTTGCATCACCACCAGGTGAAATTTTCATCCGTGGTGGAATCTACAGAACTTAAACACCCTTTGTAGAAGTTGTTGTAGAAACAGAAGTTTCCAGATGGTCCTCAAGGGTAGCCTTGTGTAGAATGTGTTACAGCCATGCACATGAGATGCAATGATTGCATGAAACCCATGGTCAAGCCTGTCTGGTCCAGGAAAGGCTGCAGTTGGAGCAGCAACCCTAAGTGGGGCAAAAGCACTCTGGGCAATGTCTAACATTGGAACATCCAAGTGCAAATCTGGGTCCAAAAACACACACGAATTCTAGAGTGGGCTGCATTCCCTTGAATACATTAACTATTCAGAACCTGGATCACAGGGCTCCTAACCAATAACACCTCCATCTTGTCAAGATATAATTTCAACTTGTTTGTCCTCCATCCAGTTCATCACTGACTTTAAACAACAATGCAGGACCTCCACAGCCTCCAGTGCCAGATAGAATTAATAGTGCTGGGTGTCATCTGCATACTGATTGCACCCAACCTCATACCCCCTCATGACCTCTCCCAGGAGTTTCACATAATATTGAATAACATGGGTGACAAAATTAAACAAGGACCCCCACTGACCATGGCATCAAGGAGAAATGCCCCAATACCACCTTCTACCCTTCAGAAAAGACCAAAGCTATTGCACAATAGTGTTCCTGAATCCTGGCTAGGCAATTCAGAAGCATACCATGGTTTACGATATTGAATGAGGTCTAGCAGAACCAACAGGGATGGATTACTTCTGTTTAGTTATCAGCAAAGGACCTATCATCAAGTAGGGCAGGAGGGTCTCTCCCTCCAGGCACAGGGGGCCAAATTCAGCCGGCCATTAGAAAAAAAATTTCTATTTTTTTTAACCAGCCTGCAGTAACGTAAAATATTTTAATTTTTCACTCATTATACATAATTTCTCAGTTTAAGCATGGCATTGTTTCTTTGTAAATGTCAAATGTCTCTTTTGTTCTGAATCATTTCCTGATCACAAAAAAGATGCAAGTAAAAATTATTCATTCCTTTAAATTTCACCGATTAATTTATAAAACTGATTTTTTTTCCTACCCGTGACAGTATGTAAAATGTATGATGTGGGCCTTATACAGAAGGGTCTGGAGACCTTTGAACTAGGGTAGTAAGTCATTTTTACCCCAAACCCTGATTTGAAATAATCTCATACTTGCCTTGATCTAAGGTAATAAGATTAGGTATTCATGGGTAACATGAATACGCATAAAAACAGAGGAAAACATTGACAGTGAGTTCAGTTCACATCATAGTAGTCAAAGAACAAGGGATAGGGTGTGGCATCCTACAGCTCTTTCAAAAGCATGCTGCTGCCAAATTGTTCCAATTACATCAGTTTATCCTACTTATAATAGGGTGGTGGCTTTTCAACATTTTTGCTTTCTAATTTTTTTTTGAACAGTAGATTTTAGGAACTATAACCCTATCAGGTCTGTTATGTATTTTTTTTAACTTTGCCACATTGTCCTGTGCTCTTTACCTAGTGAACATACACCAACCAAGCTTGATTTTTGCCTAAATGTATTTTCATACCAAAATAAAGACTGCATTGGTGATTACAATTGTTAATGATTGAATAACCCAAGATGGCTACAAAAGGGTAATCAACTTAGTCCCAACATCCCAAGCTTCCTTAATAAAACAAAACTGTCGGTGAATCTAAATATGTCAATGCTCTGCTTCTTCTCTTTTAGCGTGAGTGCATCTCCATCCATGTTGGCCAAGCCGGTGTCCAGATTGGCAATGCTTGCTGGGAGCTCTACTGCCTTGAACATGGTATCCAGCCTGATGGGCAGATGCCCAGTGACAAGACCATTGGGGGAGGAGACGACTCCTTCAACACATTCTTCAGTGAGACGGGAGCTGGCAAGCATGTCCCCAGGGCGGTCTTTGTGGACTTGGAGCCAACTGTGATTGGTGAGCATATATTGTTGAGACTGAACTTTTTTCCAAAGAACTAAAGATTTTGACAACATGATCTTTTTTTTTTCTCTTCCATTTCTGAGCCATGGACGGGCTCCTGCCTATTTTTCAAAACTTCAGAAAATTTGCTCTAAGAATCACATAATCATTTTTTAGTTGTATCAAAGTATCTCCCGTTTAATGAAGCTCTTTATTCCACATAAGCCTATTTATTGCACAAGTGCCTAATAAACTTATGTTTTGATTGTAGATATAGCAATTCATAAAGGAAATATTTGTTGCCAGAGAAAACTCAGAAGAAATGGCTACTATGCACGTTTTTAGATTACCTTTTTATCCTAATTCCTTAAGTTATCTCATTTTGTCTTTGTGCAGATGAGGTGCGCACTGGAACCTACCGCCAACTCTTCCACCCTGAGCAGCTCATCACAGGCAAGGAAGATGCTGCCAACAACTATGCCAGGGGCCACTACACTATTGGCAAAGAGATAATTGACTTGGTGCTGGACAGGATACGCAAACTGGTAAATGAAAGGATTATTTTTGCAGACTAGAGAAATCAAGTAACAATCATAATTGCATGGTCACTAAGTATTAAGATGAGTGTTCAGTGTACTCACTGTAGTAACACAAGTACTAAAAAAATCAGATATAAACTTTTGAGTATGCCATAAGCTTTGTTCTAACATCATTTAGTATAAAACTAAATAGACGGAACCTTATACAATATCATGGACTGCAGATAAGTACAAATGTACTATTTCTAAAAAAGGAAGATAGCCAACATGAGATAGAATACAGAGCACTGTTTTCACAACATTGGTATTGTTGAATATTACTTAACGCTAATTTATTTCCACAGGCTGACCAATGCACAGGTCTCCAGGGCTTCCTGGTCTTCCATAGCTTTGGTGGTGGCACTGGCTCAGGTTTTACCTCACTGCTGATGGAACGTCTGTCCGTCGACTATGGCAAGAAGTCCAAGCTGGAGTTCTCCATCTACCCGGCTCCTCAGGTCTCCACAGCGGTTGTCGAGCCCTACAATTCCATCCTGACCACCCACACCACCCTGGAGCACTCCGACTGTGCCTTCATGGTGGACAATGAGGCCATCTATGACATCTGCCGCAGGAACCTCGACAT
>JAJKFI010000094.1:2423417-2478015 GCA_029204185.1 Lerista edwardsae
CCTTGTTGCAGCAAAACCACTAATGTTTCCCTATCTTTAAAGGCATCCCCAGTATCCATGGTTTCAGGTATCCACGGGTGGGGGTTCTGAAACAAAACCCCAGCGGATACCAGGGCATGCCTATACTGGCAATACAGTACTTGCAGAGCATGTAGTCTGCAGTTGCCTAAGCCAGTTTATTGGACACTCCCTAATTTATTCTTGTATAACACTTGAACAAGTACAAATGTAGCATAATAGTTTGGGTGGAGAGCTAGTGTGGTGTGTTGGGAGTGACTAGAGGGTGGGGTTTGGAAACTCAAATTCCCACTCAGCCAAGTAACTCACTGGGTGGTCTTCAGTTATCTCTCAAGTTAACCTACCTCACAGACTTGTTATTAAGAGTGAAAAATTTATCTGACTTCTTTGGAGGAATACAAATGTAATAAATAGATTACAAACAAGTCCTTACTCATACCACGTTTAGCTGGATCATTCCATCAAGAGTAACAATATGGGACCAGAAGTTAAGTATTTTTTACCTCTTGCAGTCAGAGGCAATGTTCAACTAGAGGGTTCAATCCAGACCCCACCTGGAGCTTTTTGTGCCTATTTTGTGGAATGCAAGAAAAAAACAGAAGGGATACTTTTAGAAAACTTACACTTCAATCCTATATTTATTCACTCAGAAGCAAGTCCCAAGTACAGTGTGTTCAAGTACAAGTCCGAGGAAAGAAAGGGAGTGGGGAGCCTGTTACCAGAGGGGATAGGATCTGGTGTGCACTATGGCTGCCTGATCCACCGCTTTTGCAACCTCCCCCCCATCCCTTCCCTGCTCCCCACCCACTGTTGCCACCCCTGTTCTGCTTCACCACTACTGAATGTTCAAGTGACCCTGAAGCAGCATCCTAATATCCTGTTTTTGTTTGCCATCACTTCCTCTTTCTCATTGCCTGCCCAGCTGTTAAAGAAGAAACCAGGTGAGCAACAGATGATAATTCCCACCCCCGCCACTGTCCCCTTATTCATCTTCCCACATAGCTGTGTTCAAACAATCAGGATACGTGGAGCAACCCCTCTCACCCCCAGGATGTTCCATCCGGTCTGTCTGTCTGTCTGAAAATGTGGCCATACAGCAGGGCCTGCCCCAAGTCCTCCTGATGCCTGGGGTGGTGTGCCAAATATTCCCCTCCTTACCTGATGACGTGCTAGCCTCTACTCCCTCCATTTTCCCATGTTCTAGCTCAGTTCTCTCTTCCCTTCCACATTTCTTCTTCTCTACCTCCATCTTCTTTTATAATCCAGGGAGTGGGAGGAGGGGCAGGCAGGCAGGCAGGCAGCGATAGGTGCCCCCTCACCAATCTAGCTTGAGGTGACTTCAGTTGACCTCCTGGATGGGCTGGCCCTGCTAGACAGGAACAAGCAGGAGGCAAGGAGGTTAGATGGACTGGAGTCGGCATTCCTGTTAAATTGATAGGAATCGAGTGAAGCCAGGGGGCGGGCATAGCGGCCATGTTTGTGTGCCCCAAACAATCTTTATTCCAAGCATTTCAGATTGCTTTTCGCGAGATGTTTAGCACTTAATAATTTACTCCTGCAGTAAAAACTTACCAAACTAATAACGTGTGATCGTGTAGAAACATCATTGGTAACATAATTATGATTCAATATGCAATTCCAAGGTTTAATTCCGCGTAATTATATTACTGAACATATCGGACGAAATGCCGCTTGCTGTCTATTTGAACTCGGAGTGCACTGCTTTGACAGGCTTATTTTTTGAAATCTACACAACCAAAAATAAAGTGTGAACGGGAAGGAAAGAAAAAAAGGGGAGGGTGGGCGAAAATTAGATAAATATGTAGGAAAATTACATTAAAATCTCTTCATAACACAGGTAGTTGTCAATATGAGAGTAATTCTTTTTTACTTCTAGGCTATTAAGAGTATTTTTTTAAACTTCTACACTCACCCCCCTAAAACAAATTCTGTTATTCAGAATTTCGAAAATATTATAGTAGAAAATGGAAGGCGGGAAAAAACGTGTAAACGGGAAGGGGGGAAAAGGAGGGGGGAAATATTACATACCGATGTAATGTGAATACATGAACCTTTCCGTGGAAATTAAATCCCATTTTTCGTAAAGCGATTCGCACACCCGTATGCAGAACACGCAGGCATGATTTAAAAAGTTGATATTAACTTTTACACACGTGCAGGAAGATTTTTATTCGTGAATTCGTGGCAATCCTCATTGGCGGGAAAGATCTGAGTCAGCCATATCTGTGTGCCCCGGAAGCTTCAAGAAAATCACAACATGCCGACTCCAGTCCATCTAACCTTCTTGGCAGGAGGAGGTGGGGGCAGTGGTGTCATTCATCTGATTTAGGTACAGGAACTCACTTTTGAGGTCAAATTCAAATGTTGAAGAAAAAAACAAAACAACAACCCGGAAGCAGCCACGGAGCCCGTTAGGATCCGGAACGCCCATTCTGGTCCATTCCCCCTGAATGACATCACTGGGTGGGGGTAAAAAGAAGAGGGGGCATTCCTCCTCTGCCTCCTCCTTGCCTGCCTGGCTGTGGCAAGCCAAGCAAGGAGACAGAACAATCCTGTTTTGATTACTCCTGCAGAAAGGGAGCAATTGGAACAAGATCATTACGGTACCCTTTGCATTTTTCTCCAGCACTGCTACTCTAAGTGCTTGTGGCAGCAGGGTTCAGGAAGAGGTGTGTTTTTCTGCTCCAACCCTCTCACAAAGTGAGAAGGGGTGAGGGATGAAACTGCTGGGTGGGTGGTGGGCTAAGGGAGTGTAATGGAAATTGCGGAAGATCACCCCCGAGGAGATAGGGAATGGCATCAACAGTGGGCCCTTGTTTATGTCAGCCAGGAATTACAGAGTTAACACCAGGGCAGGGGCAGTAGCTGTGGCTGGGCTGCACAGCTGCAGCCACAAGGGATATAAGGAACACCTGAAAGAAGGAGAGACTGATGGAAAGACGGTTGTTTAGAGAGAAGAGTGGCAGGAAGGCAGTTGGAAAGTGTGACGGACTGGATGAAGGATATGTGGGACTGTTCTTGCCATGCCCTGGAGCCCTGACTGGAGGAGGAAGGAAGACCTTTGTGGCTGAGCAGGCAAGCTGACTGCCTTTTGCCTTTGCTGGGTGGTGAGGTTTTGTGGTGCCTTGTGTAAGACTAAGGTGGTTTTTGATTATAAAAGGGAAGCTAATTAGTCTACTGTGGACGTAAGATTGCAGAATGGGAATTTAGCACAACAGGGAGGTAGTAGGCAGACATGGGGTGCAGGCCACCACCTGAAGCTATAACCTCAGTCTGCTGCATGGCTGGGCCAGCTCTCCTCTAAGGTATTATCATCTCCACATTGCATCTAGGGCTCTGAAGCTGATTGGCTTGCCTAAGGTCACTTTGTGAGAACTCATGGCAGAGGCAACAGATGAACCACAAACATTCTGACTCAGTGCAGCGTCCTACGGCACAATGCAATTTGATTTTTATCTACCACTTCATGAACTTTTTTGTTAAAAAGTGATATGTGAATATTAATCAGGGACGTGGTGGTGCAGCGAGTTAATCCGCTGTTGCTGGGCTTTCCGACCGCAAGGTTGGGAGTTCAAGACTGCCCAACGGAGTGAGCTCCCGTTGCTTGTCCCAGCTCCTGCCAACCTAGCAGTTCGAAAGCACCTAAATGCAAGTAGATAAATAGGGACCACTTCGGTGGGAAGGGAACGGCATTCCGTGCGCTACAGCGTAGAGTCATGCCAGCCACATGACCATGGAAGCTTGTCCTCGGACAAAATGCCGGCTCTACAGGCTTTGAAACGGAGATGAGCACTGCCCCCTACAGTCGGTCACGACTAGACCATTCGGTCATGGGGAAACCTTTACCTTTTAAAAGATTAATCATCATCTTAATGTCTATACAGAAGTCCCAGGAATATGTGCATAGGCTTGCATCCTTATGCCACAATACCAATCTTGTTTACAGAAGCAAATCTGACTGTGTTCAATGGAGCTTACTCCTCAGCAAATCTTAAGATTGCACCCTTCACCACTACCAAGATTTCCTCCAGTTATTAAGGATCATAACAGAAAGCTCAAAGAGGCATTCTAGAACAGCAGTTCTGAAACTGATGGGTCATGACCCACCAGGGAACCAGAAGAGGGCCATTCCCCTTAAGGGAATAAGTGCCCTGATGGTGCCTCTGCAGGCCTCTCTGTTGATGCAAATAGCTCCATTGGAGCATCCCAACCGGAGCTATTGGCAATAGTGAGGAGGCCCGCAGAGGGCTGCAAGCCTCCCGGACCCTCCTGGCACCCAGCGCAACCTCCCCAGATAGGTTTGGAAGCCCCTTGGTTCTGGCTGTAATTGCTGTGGCGCCATCACTAACCCCTTCCCCACAGTCCAAATAGGACTTGGGCATTGGAGGACCTACCATTATCATGGGGGGGGGGGAAATGCCCCTGAGCTGCCCCAGTGGAGCGGGGGTGGCACCTGCCACCACTGTGGTGCTTCTTTAGCTGCTACTGCCACTGCTTGCTTTTGCTCCTGCCATGCTGGCCTCCAGAGCCCTCTCAAGGGCCAGGTAGGCTGCTCACGATGCCCCACTAGCCTCCAGAAGCATTCTAAAGGCTTCTGTTTTTCATTGTTTTTTCTCAGTACTTCTGGTTTTTGTCAGAAAACTGGAAGTATTGTTTAAAAGTGTTGTGATGCCTTCAGAAAGTTTTTGGTGTGCAGCCAAAGGTTGCATGAGGCTGGCTCTAGAGCTTAAGGTGAGGGGCGGCGGCGGCGGCGGCGGCGGCAGTGGTGGTGGTGGGCAGAACCACTATTCTAGGTGGCATCTTCTGGCCAATAATCCCTCTGGTCCAAACCAGTGTGTGGACCCCTTTGACTGACTTTCCAGAACTCAGGCATTTCCGGATGCACCACATCATACATTTATTTCTGGACTTCCAGAAACACTGATCTCTGAGGAACTCAGCTGCTCAGGGCTTTGACCTGCACTGCTGTGCAGTCACGCAACTTAAAGGGAACACTGCTTCTGGCAGCATCTCTTACTATTGGATGCTAAAGTGAACCAGGATAAAACTCTACTATACAATATTAACTGAGCTTCCCTAGATCCTGGCAAGGATCCCAGAGACTTACATCTGTGAAGATTATTGTTGTTGTTGGTTTTTTATATTCTCACACAGTCAGATATCGATGGCTTATTTTCCAGATGAGCCCTTCCCAAGGACCAGGGATGCTTGACTTTTACCCTACAATATTTTGCTATAAATAAAATTACTTTTTAATATTCATATACCATTTTTCAACAGAGTACTTCACAAAGTGAAGATGCCATGCTGGGGTAAAGAGGCCACCACCACCCCCATATAAGAGGATACCACTTTAAAAGGTGCCTCTTTGCCCACTTAGCCAAGTTGATTATCAACAATATGACTATTTCTTTAAATTCAGATTAGGATAGGCTGGATAAGAGAAGGGCAATATCCTGAACCTAAAGAGTTCCTGTCCACCTTCAACAACAGATCTGGTGTCACATATCAAGGTGAGAATTCTTAAGATTCCTTCTTATGGGGAGGGAAATAGATGGTGAAATAGAAAATAAAATAGAAGGTGCACCAAACGTGCAAAGTTTGAGAGAATTTACTGCCGAGGCTGCCGAGAGGGAATGGAAGCGCTAGTTTCACACAAGCGGTTCCCTGTGCCCGCCTCTCACGCCGCTTTTGCCTGCATAAGACGATAGAAATCGGATTGCTGCTTTCCAGGACTGCCATTTTCAGTGGAGATTTAGCCGACATTATCCGACCGAGTTCGAGGACAGTAGTCTCCCATCCGTATCCCTTCGGCAACCAGACAAGGAGAGATTGGTTTTTTTTTTTTAAAAAAAGCTAAACTTCGGAGCTGAGAATTCTATCAGACAAGTACTGTCTGTACAGAAGGTCAAACACGTGGACAGCGGGAACAGGGAGGGAGAGAAAAGAGGATTAAAGGGGATATTCATTAAAAGAGTGTGCGCAGTTGCGAGTGTGCCTAGGAGGTTGCATCATTGCGGGAAACGTCTCGGAGAACGGAAGGAAGGGCGCCCGGTTTGCACAGTGATGGAGGACAGGGCATAGTAAAAAGGGACGAGCACGCCACGTGGGTGCCAGAAACGCCGGGTCTGTTCTGCTCTATATACATACAAAAAGTCGCGTTAGTGAAAAGAGCACGCGCACAGCGAAAGATGGCGTCTCAGGGATGCTTTCTTCTCCTCCTTAGTCTTCCGCCCTTCTCCCCCCCCCCCCCGCTGGCTTTAGAAGAACGCAAATCCTACTTAATACTGTTGAAGGCAGTGGAATTGTAACCATGTTTGCCAAGTCACTGGCCCAGGCCCTTCGTTTTATTCAGCCTACGCTGGGCATTTCTCTGATTTTCTTCTTCTGTTCACTGAAAAAAGAAATTCACATTAATATTGGTTGCACGCTGCAGCTCTAGAGATATTAATATCGTTGTTGCTGCCGCAGTTTTCCTCTGCAGAATGGAACTGCAGTCACACCGATTGGCCTCACTTCGCCCCCGCTCTGCAGCTCTATTATTTACCGCATCCGGGACATTCGTCACGCCTGCTTCGGAGCTGGCTCCGTGTCCTCCTTTTCTCAAGCCCTTTACCAATATTTTCTCTCATGATCGTGCAATTTTTTTTCTCCAAGAAAATAATACATCCAGCTCCAAGCCTGGGGCAAGGCCTTTCAGATAGTGTTTGGTTAGGTGAAGTTTATTGGCTGGTTGCTGCTGCTACTGAATTCGCAAAGGAGAAAATAACTCATTCCAAACGTTAGGGGTTTGCATGAGTGTTGTCGTATTCTTCCGCTAACGGCACGCCTGACTTGCACATCCGTCGTCAGATTCAGATCCACGGGGGATGGGAAAGCTTAAGTTATAGGCTCACTTACAAAGCATGCGAGTTATTTGAAAATCTTATACAGACAAGTCCCCTGCAGCTGCCAGCCATTTGTCTTTCCCACCCACACACTCAATTTTCCTAGGACGCAGAGATGGAGCATTCTCGAATCCATTCTCGAAAAAAGCATTCTCGAATCCATTCTCGAAAAAAGCAGTAGCCTATCTTATATCCGGTGACTAAATGCTGTTTTAAAATGTATTGATGAACTAATTGTATTATAAAAGCAACTAGCTGGAATTGGGGCTAGATGCTGGGCAAAATGCAATCTCCTTTTTTATGGTCCAATATTTCCAGCTTAGATTGTGCCAATCATATGGGTAGTCAGAAGAAATTCCCACTGCGTTCAATGAGTTTCACTCCTACATACGTGTGCGTAGGACTGCAAGCTTAATGCTGCGATCCTATACTCACTTTCTTGGGAGTAAGTCCTATTGAACATAATGGAGCTTATATTACAGTAGACACGCATGTGCCGTGAGGTAGCTTGGCTTTGCTGCTGGGTCGGTCGTGTATACGTGACTGCAAGCCTGTCGCCACCATTATGCTGGAGATCTGCTTTTACGTTTGACTCAAACGGCCTAGACTACCTGGAAACAGATTATCCAAATGCGCTAGTGTCTCCTTGCAAAGGGGGGTGGGGCACAACGTGATGTGAAGAAAGGAGACAGTGGCGTCCTACAAGCGGTACGTGCAATATTTCCACTACGTTACATTACATTTTCTCCTGCAGGAGCCATTATTTAAATGTGCCTCAGGTACTTGGCTTACACCTTTCCCGGCGTAGAAGTCAGAATTGCCATTGCGAAGCATCTCGCCTGCCTCCCAGGCGGAGAGGCAGCCGCTGACTGCGTGTTACTTCGTTCACATATTGCCCAGGGCCAGGAAGCCTGTTGATCCTTTCCAGGCAGGCTCCGCAGGGCATTCGTTGGCGGGTGCTCCGCAAGGGCCTTTCCTCCGGAGCAGAATCTGTCCGCTCCCTCCAGAGGCCGGATCGCGTCTGTCGCGCGCGCCCCTCCCGCAGGAAGGGTTCCTGGGCTCAGCCAATCACCGATTGTGAGCGCACAGACGGACGCCCGGACCGCCCAATGGCAGCCGCGCAGCCGGCTCATTATGCTGGAGGCACGCAGGGCCAGCTTCCCACCCAGCCCCGAGTGGAGATGTGATATAAAAGCGGCGGGGCGGGCCCTTCTCTTCCCATTCTGTTACTTCCATCGACTCTTAGCTTGTCGGGAGAAGTAACATCTGCGGCATCGGGGTTTTCTCCTGCCTGCTCTTGTTCCTCGCAGCCAGTCCTCTCCAGCATCATGGTGAGTGAGAGGCCAGCTGGAGGGGGCTGCTGCAGGGTGGAAGTCCCTGCCTGGCGGGAGTGGGAGGCCAGAGGGAGCGCGGCGGGATCGAAGGGGCGCTGCGCTTGGCGCGGGGACGCCTCTTGCAGAGGAAGCGCCTGGGCAGCGCGAGGCTGGAACGGGACCTGAAGGTTCTAGAACGCAGGGAGGAAGTGCGCGCGGGCTCTCGCGCACCGGGGTGGGGGCGAGAGTGGGGGAGGGGAAGGCGGCCTCAGCTTTGAAGAACCCAGCGGGAGCGGGGGCTGGGTGGGGCGGCTGAGGGGAGAGGTGGGGAAAGGGAAGGCATTGGGGGTGCCCTGAAACTGGGGGAAACTCTTAATTCTTGGGGGGGGGGGGGCGGTTGAAGAGCCGAGATGCGATTAGTGGGGCTGGAGCCTGGTCCCGGGGAGGGCTTCAGGCGCATCGCTCGCACTCGACTGCAGTGCTGCCCCTGCCCTGCCGGAGGGAAAAGTAAGCGCGTGGACTGGGACTGGAGTGACGTCGGCTCCTCCCTCGCGCCGGCCGTTACACTTTCCCGCGCGCGAGACTGGCGGCGGGTTGGCTCTCTGGGCCTCGAGGAAAGGGGGGTGCGAGTGTGCAGCTCTCCTGGGGGAGGATCGGCCACCCGCGCGTGGCCCTTGTGGCTCCCAGGTCCCACTATGCATTAGTACAACAGCAACAGGGTTAATTTTGCCTTCTTTCCTCTTCCTCGTTGTCTAGGAAAGCGTGGCAGCACCCTGCAGCCCAGCACCCATTTCGGCTCCTAGAGCCCACCCTTGCTCTTATTTTTTTTTCTGTTTGTACGATCTCGGAATTGAGAACATAAAGTAAAAAATAATCAACCCACATGCAACATTGCTCCTGCCCTAGTTTAGTTTCTACGCTATAATTTGCTGCGTACTCGAAAGGCAGATTAACTGGGTGGCATGCAGTATTTTCCCACTGGAGCGATGGAAAAACACATATCTGCCTATGAAGTCCTACTGAGTGTGGAATCTTCTTTAGATCTTAATCAGAGCACTAAACTACAGGACATCTTCAAACAAGGGGCATCTTGCAAGCTTGTTGCTGTAGAAGGAACCTGAAGACTTAACTGTTACATTAGCGATTCTTGCTATATGCCTTGCAACTGTAATTTTCTTCGCTTAGATCTGCTAATGTACAAAAGGCTCAATAGCCTGTGACTTCTTAGCACCATCTGTTAAGGGAAGAATTTGCTACCAGGGGCTGAAAGGAATGTGTTTGAAGCAGGTGACACTTTGCAGCATGGGTGGGGTGGAGAGAGGATTGAAGGAGGGAAGGCAGCTGATAGGAATCTATATCTAGGCCTGAGATAATCCTAGCAACAGGCTGCAAGCAGATGTTCAGCAGACTTAGTGGTAGGGTAACCATTTGCTTGGTCTGCTTTTTCCTGCTTTGCAGACATGGGAGGCTGACTGCATCCGCTTTGCCTTGTGAGTCAGCTGACTCAGAGCTACAAGTGGTTTGCAAGTGGTGTGACTGCTGGTAGGCCATTCTGGGTGCAGGCTGTGCAGAGCACAGTTGCTGCTTTGTACTGAATAGCTTATTCATGAAGTTTTTATAGACCGCAGAATTCCCCTCTGTGACTAAGTCTTCATTATGCTATACTAGCAAATGGAAGCTAATGTTAAAAATGTGTTCTTTCAGCCAGCCAAGGGCTGCGAACTGAATTCAAAGCAGCTTACTGGCAATCTAAATTGAGCAAAATGAGGCAATTTGTAAACATGTGTTCTGATTTTTGACCCACTATGAGTCCAGTATTTTCAGCTTAGTGCTTACAGTGTGATTATTAAAGGAACCTACATGCTAATGCTTCCTATCCACAATGACTAGTAGAGAGTACAGAAATAACTGATAGCTGCTTTCAACTTGTTTTCTCTGATGTAAATGGCTCTACAATGTGTTGCCCATCAGGACTTAAGTGGGTGGTTGCAGTGTTTTGTCCAAGGATAAGGCCCAAGTGACTTTCCTTAAGTCAAAAGAGATCCCAGATCTTGTCGATAAGGAGTACTTGACATAACTATTGCTCCATGTAAGGCAGGGGAGGATAATGAACCACAATTTTGCTTCCACTCCAGTGAAAAGCTAGCTTAAAAACATTTCATCCCAATGCAAGAACAGTGTTGGGCATTTTCTGTGGGTGGGAGAGCTCTATGGGCAGCTGTGGTTGTGAATGATAAACTGTTCTTCCCCTGTCTCTTCCTAACTAAAGCAACTTGCAACTGTTTTGGGTTCTTATCTGCTTTTTTTCAATATAATCATAAAAATGTCATAGGTTTGTCTTTAGGGTCCAAATACACTTCTCAGCTGTTTCTCTTTTCTTGCTGCAGCGTGAGTGCATCTCCATCCATGTTGGCCAAGCCGGTGTCCAGATTGGCAATGCTTGCTGGGAGCTCTACTGCCTTGAACATGGTATCCAGCCTGATGGGCAGATGCCCAGTGACAAGACCATTGGGGGAGGAGACGACTCCTTCAACACATTCTTCAGTGAGACGGGAGCTGGCAAGCATGTCCCCAGGGCGGTCTTTGTGGACTTGGAGCCAACAGTAATTGGTACGTAAATGAGAATTTCTAATGACGTTCTAGATTTTGTTCTGATAGGAAGACACAGTTGCCTTGATGCTTGAAATTCTTCTGTCCACAGATGAAGTGCGCACTGGAACCTACCGCCAACTCTTCCACCCTGAGCAGCTCATCACGGGCAAGGAAGATGCTGCCAACAACTATGCCAGGGGCCACTACACTATTGGCAAAGAGATAATTGACTTGGTGCTGGATAGAATCAGGAAGCTGGTAAATAATACACGTTTGAGTGAGGATTTTGGATTACTTTGGGGGTGGGGAGCACTATGCTTTTACCAACAGATGTTGAAATGAAAGCTGAGAAAGGGCTTCTTGGAATGATTCAAGAAACTGATTCATCTCTACAATTTAGGATATGCAAGGAGACACTAAGTCTTCAGACAGTGTTGAAAGGCAGTAGATTGACAGTATGCTAATATGAAACTTCATCTGTATAACTTCCTTGATACTTTGAGGACACTTAAGTCCATAAGGCCTTCTCTAAACATCGCTTAATATGCACGGGCTGATTAAACAGCATTCATGAAATAATTCAATCTTGCTGTCACTACATGTACAGTTGATGTATAATGTTAGGGTATTCCTCACCAGGTGTCCTCTGGAAGTAGGCTAGCATGGAGGTCTACAAAGCATGAACAGTGTGATCAGTCCCATATACTGCAGTAACAGCAAGAGAAGGTCACTACGCAAGGGCTGTTCCAAGTGGTAACAGCATGAAATGGGCTAGAAAACTAGTGTTGAAATAGCTTCTGGGAAACTCAGACAGGTGGGAGAGCAGTGGAAGAATAGAATGCACAAAATCTAGAAGTGCTAATAGAGTAAAATGATTTTTTTTTAAAGAAGCTGGTTGGTAGCCTATTGACTTAACTTAATCAGGACACTTTTTGCCTCAATAGCAGAAAATAAACTGGAAAATAACTTTGCCATCTTTAGCTTTAGTGTAGCCCACCCTGCTTGGAGGACCTGGCCCTACATGCAGTCATTACTTCCAGAGCCTCTTTCCTCAAAATGTGTGGATCAAGGTCAAAGTATTGGAGGGAAAGGACCTAGAGTTCACTTAAATATGACCCAGTTGTATAATTCCTATTATTTCTCAGGCTATTCAGGGGGTTACTCTGCCTAATCAAGTAAATGACTGGGCAGACTGCTATTTGTTTTAACATGATGCCTTACGGCAGTAGCACATCTTAGTATGTGCTAAGCATGTGCTACTTAGTATCTTAGTAGCACCTACTTAGGGCAGTAGGGCCAGATCTGGCACTGCAACTTTACCCATCTGGGCATGGAGGGGCAAAAGCTTTCCATTCTGCCCCACAGCCTCTGCAGATCTGTCTCCTTGGGACCTTGCGCCAGGCAGTTGCTTCTGCCCAGAAATCAGGGCACACAGCCTGCTGGGACAACAGAAGGTGATGTTCAGCATTTTTATTTCAGAGTTACCCCAAGGAGACAAATACGGAAAGCAGCATTATGTGCATTTTTATAAATGAGTACTAGGTAGATGGTATAGTGTCAGCAGATGCAGCCACAGTCATTACCAATGCACCCCAAATCCAGCCCATTTTTTCACAGATTACAGAGGGTTTTTTTGTCATAGATTTGGGCTATTTTACAAAAATGAGACGTGTAGAAAGCAGTGTTATGCGTTTTGTTTTTACCATTGAAAAAATCACACCTAAGTCATGAGAAGTTGAAAATGACTGATTTAGAATTGTTTCTTCAAAGGTGTAAAAGCCAAATGTGAGTCGTCTTTATATGTACATATATAAGCTGAGTATTACTCTGTCTCTTTCCACAGGCTGACCAATGCACAGGTCTCCAGGGCTTCCTGGTCTTCCATAGCTTTGGTGGTGGCACTGGCTCAGGTTTTACCTCACTGCTGATGGAACGTCTGTCCGTCGACTATGGCAAGAAGTCCAAGCTGGAGTTCTCCATCTACCCGGCTCCTCAGGTCTCCACAGCGGTTGTCGAGCCCTACAATTCCATCCTGACCACCCACACCACCCTGGAGCACTCCGACTGTGCCTTCATGGTGGACAATGAGGCCATCTATGACATCTGCCGCAGGAACCTCGACATTGAGCGCCCCACCTACACCAACCTCAATCGCCTTATCAGCCAGATTGTGTCCTCCATCACAGCCTCCCTGCGATTTGATGGTGCCCTGAATGTAGACCTGACAGAATTCCAGACCAACTTGGTGCCCTATCCCCGTATCCACTTCCCTCTGGCCACCTATGCCCCTGTCATCTCAGCTGAGAAAGCTTACCATGAACAGCTTTCTGTGGCTGAGATCACAAATGCTTGCTTTGAGCCAGCCAACCAGATGGTGAAATGTGATCCTCGCCACGGTAAATACATGGCCTGCTGCCTGTTGTACCGAGGTGACGTTGTTCCCAAAGATGTCAATGCTGCTATTGCCACCATCAAGACCAAGCGTAGCATCCAGTTTGTGGACTGGTGCCCCACTGGTTTCAAGGTTGGTATCAACTACCAGCCCCCTACCGTGGTCCCCGGGGGCGACCTGGCCAAAGTGCAGCGTGCCGTCTGCATGCTGAGCAACACCACGGCCATTGCTGAGGCCTGGGCTCGCCTGGACCACAAGTTTGATTTGATGTATGCCAAGCGTGCCTTTGTCCACTGGTACGTTGGGGAGGGGATGGAGGAAGGAGAGTTCTCAGAGGCCCGGGAAGACATGGCTGCCCTGGAGAAGGATTATGAAGAAGTGGGTGTGGATTCTATTGAAGGAGAAGGGGAAGAGGAAGGAGAAGAATATTAAATCTCCATCACATCTCTCTGCTGCATGGCTTATCTCCATGGTTTTTCAGCTTCACTCACTTAGCTTACTTGTTAACTGGGGCAGTGTTGCTATGAAGGGGTGCAGCAGTCTTCACTAGAATGTCTTTGCCATTCCACTATGTGATCATGTCCATTTTCCATGTCTTTGTAAATGTATCATCATGTCTGTGAAATAAAGGCTTTAAAAATGTTCATAGTGTGTATGGCAGTTGGATTTATAAAACACGGGGTCATTTTGCACTGCAGTATGCTGGAGTGAGAAAACGCTACTTGCCAACTAAGCCACTTGGTGCTGACTCTGCTTACTTGATTGGATTTGGTGGATTTGCAGCTACCTGATGCAAATAGCAGTTATTGACATTAGATTACTAACATGTTGGTTTTAGCCAATATGGTAATGCAAATATTCTTACAACACTGATAATTCTTAAATTGGTCACATTTTCTTTTAAAGAAATGTTTAGCACAATGTGACCAATATTCATTGTATTAGGACACTAATCTGTTTTGGATGATGTAAACAGCACATAGTTGAGCAACACCATAATGTGAGTGTCTGCATCTCATTTGAATATGTATCTCCAACAGTTAAACATCTAGAGGCTTGAAGTACCGACTTGGGTGTGGATATTTTGCTGGTTGCCTTCAAACCAGAGATACCTGGAGGTCCTGAACTATAGGGAGTATAAATCATGTGAACCTAAGCTTGTATTGGCAAGCACCTGCCTCAACAGCATTATCTGCCCATAAGGCTCCATCCCCTTCCCTCCTTGCTAAGATCAGCTGCACATGCAGGAGAAAGATCCAGCTTTTCCAGGGTTTTTTGAGGTAGCTGATTTGCATGGGTCAATTTACATGCATTTCACCATTTTACTTTAAAATGTGCTGTTATTAAAATTTAAACATGTTTTTAAGCAGGCCTGTAAAAGGGGGATTCCAATGGTACTGAGTAATTTCCCAAATTCATAGGCTGCAAAAAACAAACTTGCTAATTATGTGTTGGATAATTTAAATCTATGGTCCAAGGTAGGTCAGAGTGCTCTGCAAGCTGGGCATTAGCAGCATGAATTTGGTGATCTTCCCCAATAGATAATAAACTTGTGGGTCAAGCCAAATCAGATGGCTTCAAAAATCTGCTGAGTCATAACTGACTCATGAAATGCAACAGATTGGCACAATCCCAAATTAATAACACCTATTGAGTGTCCATATATGTCCACCATATATGATGGCGCATATAGCTGTGAGATCTATCAAATGCCCAAGTAGTAATTTCAACTGCATTGGCAGTTGTATTCCCCAACTGGACAGATCCATGGCTGACTTCAAATACTTTTACATTTTATTGCAACTTTGGTTCAGGAAAGACTTTCATGTTTCAAAGTTCCACCACCAGTTCAGAGCACCCATTGTACATTATACAAATCCCCAGAACAGACCCTCTACATCTTAGCAGTACTTTCACGTTTCAAAGAACCATTTCTATCTCCCCTTATGTTGGTATAGCAAAAGGGGGGGGAAGAGCCTACCTCAATACTGGAGGCATTATGAGGTTCTTCAACATTCTTGATGCAAGAAATGCATGGCATAAATTTTCCCAACCCATTAATTTTGCTGTAGTGCAATCTAGTCATACAGGCATCTTGATGAAGGGCATGTGTTAGGTATGTTTATGTGGTTTGCTATAAATTGCTAGGGTGGGAAAATGTCTCCAACAGGATTTGAGGCTAGTAACAGATCAAATATTGGGTTAATAAATGTTTGGTCCCAACCTGTTCTGTTCTGAAACCTTTATTGGCATTACTGGTAAAAGTTAACAATACATAAAACCATGCACGAAAACAAAGTAAGGCACACGACACACATATAACAATCTAAACCGCGTTTGTCGGAGTGTTTCTGAGAATCTCGTACAAATAACTGGCCACTGCAAAAGTCAGAGAATCATTGTCATCCTTCATAAACACCGAAAGAACAGAGTCATCAGAAGCAGAAAAAAACAAGATCCAGGGAGTTAGAAGGTGGTTACGGAGGGAAAAGTGAGCTGGGCATCTGAAAAGGATGTGAAACAATGTATCCGGAGATTCTTTACAGAAAAGGCAAAGCCTTTTGTCTCGAGGAATGTGCAGAAATCGACCAAAATGGGACGCAGATGGGAAAATATTGAATCGGGCTAACATGAAAGCCCTTCTGTAGTGTGGGTTAGTTAAAGAATAAAAATATTTGGGGGAGTGAGCAAAAGAAGGAACCAATCCTAAAGAAAGGGGAGAACAGGTCGGATTTAGAGTACTACTTAAATAGTTAAATTCGGATAATAAAAGTTTGTCTTTAATAAGCATATAGGCTTGAGGGAGACTGAGGTCAGCTAAGGTTTCTATAGAAAGACCGATGGAAACCAGCTTGTTTTCCACCAGCCGAATCCAGGACGATGTATATGAATCTTTCAATAAATCAAATAAAAGTGAACCAGAATGCAAGTTGAGATGCAATTTGAGCCAGAACTTAAAAGTGAGGAGCCAAGCAAAAGTAGAAGGGAGATGGAAACCAATTTCTAAAAAAATAGTGGAGAAACGAATTAAATTGGGAACCCCCAAAATTTTACGGAAAAAGGTGACAGCTATCTGATCTATATCTTTATTTACAGCTTGGATCCATGTTGGGACCCCGTAGAGGAGATGTGAGAGAATTTTGGATCTAAAAATTTGAATGGCAGCTGGGATAAATTGGTTACTTGTATTGAAAATGAAAACTTGTTATAGCCTTAAGCTGGGGAGTAATGGAAGAGATAATGAACTTTTTATGAGAGGCCCAGGACAGTTTATGGTGAAACAACAGGCCTAGGTATTTAAAGGTCTGTACCTGTTTATAAGAATTGGACTCAATGGACCAGGGAAGAGGGGACCAGGAACGGGAAAAAACCATAATTTGAGTCTTTTTTGTATTAATGACTAAATCATTGGCCTTACAATAATTTTGAAATTTAAATAATGACTCACGAAGACCGGATTTGGTGAGGGCTAGTAAAACTGCGTCGTCTGCATATAGCAGGATGGGAATAGGGACCCCATTGATGGCTGGGAGAGACAGTTCTATAGAGGATAAATGAGAAGGCAGGTCCGCTAAAAAAAGATTAAACAATAAAGGGGCAAGGATGCAACCCTGCCTCACACCCTTGAGAATTGGGAAACTAGCAGAAAGAGCATTGGAATTAGGAATACGGATCTGACAAAAATTGTGCATGTGGAGTTGGCGAATTAAAAACAACAAGCGTTGATCGATTCCCCAGTTATCTAATTTGGCCCATAAGAGCTCCCTATTGACTGAGTCGAACGCACCTTGCAAATCGACAAAAGCAGCAAAAAGTTTAGATTTGTGATGCATGGAATACTTTTCAGCCAAAAATGACAGCAGGAAAGTGTGATCTGAGGTAGAGGCGCCTGCACGGAACCCAATTTGCTCCTTCCCAGGAAGGTTTTTGGATAAAGCCCAGGCTGAGAGTTTAGACAGCAAAAATTTTGAATATAATTTCCCGATGTTGGACAATAAGCTGATAGGACGGTAATTGGAAGGAAGTGAAGGATCCGCTTTCTTATAAATTGGAATAAGGATAGAAAGCATCCATGCATCTGGGAAACGGCCAACAGAGTTTATCAAAGTGAAAAGTGAAGCAAGGGGCTTCGCCCACCAACCAGGGTTGCTAGACAAAATCTCATTGACTATGAGATCAGGCCCTGGAGCTTTGGCGGATTTTAGAGATGTAATTAAGTCAAAAATCTCGGATGGAGAAACCGGGGGCCAATCTGGAAGATCTTGGGGTAAATTGCTAGTTGACTGGGGAGGGGATATGGAAGAGAAAGTTTTAGCAAAATAGTCAACCCAGGTAGCAGCAGAAATTGAAGGGGGAATATTAGGAGAAGAGTGATTTGATCTTGAAACAAAAGACCAAAAAGTCTTGTGATTATGGGTATTAATAGCATGGTATAAGGCATTCCACTTCCTCAAGGCAAATTGATGTTTCTTCTCAGCAAACAAAGAGTGACAAACACTACGTAAATAAAAATAATGTCCTAGTAAAATTGGAGAAGGGTTGTGACGTGTGGTGAGAAAAAAAGACCTGACTAGTTTTTTATATGACCAACACTCCGCGTCAAACCATGAATTTTGGGTAGGAGTGTTTTTTGACAATAACCTTACAGAGAGCTCTTCTGTGTCCCTTTCCACTAAAGTGGGTCATCTTTTTATGATCCTGAGTCTGTAGTGGGGTTGGTGCTAAAGCATATTAGTCCTACATCATCCTGTCTTTTCCCCCAGTATGCTGGCCTGTTTGTTTCATTTAACGTTGTATAGTATCTACTAGAATAATTGATACAACATAAAATGTTCCTCCTGAGAAAAGAATGAGGGCTTGCCTATGTTTGGGAACTGTTTTATACGGAAAATTGACCTTGGCAGCATTGCAGTTGATGTGACAGCCTCTGTATTCAATGGATAATAGATCTAGCCTGTCCTGTGATGGAGCAATTTTGATTACCATTCCAATGAATGCCCAGCTGTTTGTTATACATATGCACATGGCAGTGCTGAGATCAATTTTCAGTAGTGTGCTTTCCCCTAAAGGAAGCTTGTGCTAACATTTGAGAAACCCAGCCTTAAAGGCTGCCTTACATTTATATTATAAAATGGATTTGCATGTTTACTCAACAGCCTAGCACCATTGCTTTTTCCATAAGTCTAAGGTTGCTGATTTCCTGTATGCACAGAGGCATGTATCTGGATCTGTTATCTGCAAGATTTTGCATAGAATATTGTACCACTAAAATGCACATTCTAGTGCCACCTCCATTATATGCAAGTTATTGGAAATTATACACTTTGGACATGTGCCTCAGGACTGTGGGGTAGGCATGGCTCTTTGTGTGCGTGTAGGGGAAAAAGTGGATATGCTATGGCCGAGAATCAGCCCATGATCTAGGCTTCCATTGAGGAGTTGTGGTGGTCCACAGCTTACTCTGCAATGTGTTCTCCAAAACTATATTTCTCATCTTGATAGCTTATTCAAGGAAAAACTGGAATTTTGCTCTGTAACATATTTCCCTGAGGTTAGCAGGCATTTATTCATAGCATTTGTATAATGCTTTGAGTGTGCAAAGCACTTGACATGTAAAGACAACATCAAGACAACAACTTGTAAGCACAAACCCAATAGCGTAGCTGTAGCTGAGGGACTTGCCTACTTGATAAGTTCATGGCAGAGATTGAACCAAGGAAGTCCTGATTTGCAGTTCAATTTTCTTAGCTGCTATGCCATAGCAGCTGCCAAAATAATATTTGGTGAAACCAATTGGGTCACCTTCAGTATCGGCTATCACTCTGTTGTGCATTAAGCACAGAGACACACTATTGGCTTCCTCTTAATTGTGCAGAATGTCAAAATTGGGATGTTCTGAACTTTAAAAAGGCTAAAACAGTAATCTTGCATACTTCAAGTATCCATTTAACAAAAGCCTAATTCAAGAAATGATAGCAGAGTTAATTAGAGATTATGAAAGCATTACTAAAATGTGAAGCTGCTATACAATAATTCTCCCATATGATGCTGGATATTTATATGCACTTTTCTCTGCCAAGGAGATGTATTTGCCAAATATGTTTTTGTAACAAGTACGTTTTTTCATTTAGGGACCAATTCTATCCAACTTTCTAGCGCCAATGCAGCCCTGAAGTAAGGGAACAAATGTTCTTTACCTTGAGGAGACCCTCAAGGTACACCCTGTTGGCGTAGCTGCATTGGTACTGGAAAGGATAGGATTGGGCCCATAAAAAATGATTTTAAAAAACCCGCACCCCTAAAATTAGGTAATTCCTTTGACTCTAACATTCTATGTGTTCCTAGCATGTTCTTTGACTCGATAGGTAAAATGTTTGTGTTTAGCATTCTTGTGCAGTCATGTTTCGACAGTGCAGCTCTGGCATGTTCCACCAGGATGGCACATTCAATATGCCATCATGTGTGTTTGGGTATCATATAGCATGGATGTCAAGGCTGATATCCTGCTGGAAGTGTTTTTGAAAGTGCAGATCGGGGGAGTAAATAGGAGAGGACTGGAAAAAGACAGGGATAGAGGAAGAGAGCGAAGACCTTAAAACCTACATTTGGAGAGAGGTCTGGAATGTAAGGAGAAAAAGACCTTGCTAGGGCCCAATCGTGCGAGGGCCCAATCCAATCCAACTTCCTTGCACTGATGCAGCAGCAATAAACATTCCCTTACCTTGAGGAGGCTTCCATGACTGCTTCCCCATCGCAGGATGCAGCACACATGCCCCATTGGCACAGCTGCATCAGCACTGGAAAGTTGAATAGGATTGGGCCCTGAGTGTTTGTAGGTACGTAGCTTGTTGAGTCAGAAAATACTTCTTGCTGCATGGAAGTTCTCATGACAAAATTGAAGTGTGTGTTGTTAAAGAGTGGCAAATGAGGTCTACACAACTTGTCGCCTACCAAGCCAAAAGCAGACCCTCCAGCTATATTTGATAGTTTACAAGGGACTATTTATTAAACCACCTGATTTTGCTGCCTGCCTGGGACATTACTGATGGTTGTGATCCATTTAAACTAATCCTAACAAAATTTCCAGCACCGGGGTAAGAGCAATGCAGCTCCAAGCTAAGGGAACAAACATTCCCGTACTTTAAGCGGGCTTCTGTGACACGTGGCATTCCTGGAGGGGGGCAAAATACTAAGTTTTGTAGGAGTCTGAGCTCCTGTGTAACATGGCTCCTCCCCTTCACCTTCAGAGCCATTTGCGGCTCCAAGAGCAAAGCCTCTGAGCTGTGAATGGCTTTGAAGGCGAGTTGGAGGGGTGGCTTTATACAGGAGCTCAGGCTCTTGAAAATGTGGCATTTTGTCCCACTCTAGGAATGCCATTCTCTAACTACTATTCCACTGCAGAATGTAGAACATGCCCCACTGGCAAAGCTATGTCAGTGCTGGAAGCTGGTTAGGACTGCACTCTGGGTGAGTCACAAATTGTGCAAGCTGTAACAAAGGTAATGTTACAGCAAGCGGGGTGGCCCTAGTCCAGATGATGCCCTAGGCAATGAACATCTTTGGGCATCCTCTCCATTTGTTCAATCTTTGAATACTTTATTATTTTTATTGCTTTTGCAGCCTGTTTTGCAGCTTTGATATGCAATGTGTATGCATGATTTATAATATGACTAGAAATGAGATGATAAATGCATACATTTATCTGGATCTGGAAACCAGTATTTATTCATGCCATATACATATTCTAATCTTAATTTACAGAATAACTGAAATGCCTAGGTACCCCTCCAGCACCTAATTCAGCCTCAGCAATACAAGTGAGATTCCATGGTTAATGGAAGAGGTATTGGGGATCAGGTGTATTGGGAAGGAATCCTACTCTTATCTGCAATCTTGTTCCAGCCAAACACAGATTTGTGGCAACTAGCTGGGATTACTCAGAGAAAAATGAAATGCACTCTGCACATGTTCAGATGCTTTCTTTCCCGTTTCCCAAATTATTAAAGAGTTAAAGCTGAGCACTGGCATTCAAAACAGATTGTATAGTAGATATGTCAATGAAATGCAAACCCCAGTTAAAGGACTGGAAACTAGAAGCCTTTTGCACCTAACCTTTGTCACATCATGTCTTCTCAAACAAGAACTTTGCAATTGTTTTCTAGTTCTTACAAGGCCTCTAGATGGCACTATATGCATACAGTTATTTACGAAGCGGGAAGCATGGACAGAATTTATGAAAAGGAGGTAGTAAAGATGGACAGGGAAATATGTCACCATGAGCATCTTTCATCAGTAGGAGGATGCAGCTGTAGCAGTTATCCATTTGCAGTGCTGTATAATAAAACACACTGTATGCTATTTGTTGAGGTGGATCTCCAGCAGGCCATAATCTCGGATGCCAGCTTTGCTACCCTATATTTCCGTGTGTGTGCATGCGTGTGTGTGAGAGAGAGGGGGGGGGAGAGGGAGGGAGATGTTTGCTGCATGGCCTAGCACTGTAGAATAGCAGCTTGCCAAACAGTTTTCAGCATAAATGGCCTTTAAGCTATCCGTTACTAGAAATGGTTTCCACAAGGAGCCATATTTTGTGGCTGTTTCCTTATTATAAACATACTAGCCTTTTGTTACCCGGAGTTGCCCGGGTAACAAATTATCCCAAGCTTCTAGGTGCCCCCGGAAACTATGGATTCGACACTAATGTTGGCCGAGTATTTTTACATAGCACCCCCTTTGCACCCCCACCCCTAGGGGTGCTAGGGGTGTCATACCCCCCCACAGTATTTGTCGTAAGGCATACGCGTACCAAGTTTGGTGTCAATCACTCCAGGCGTTCCAGCAGGCCATGGTGGACATTTTGTTTTGTGCCCCTTCTTGCCCCCCATGCCGAGGGGGGCTGAACCTGGACTCCAACGGTGTCGGGAGCATCGCCGCTCGTCTCAGCAACCCCGGAAACTATGGATTCAACACCGATGTCGGCCATTTTCAATCATTTTTATGTGGCACCCCCTGCGCACCCCCACCCCGGGGGCGCTAGGGGGGTCTGACCCCTGCAGTGTTTGTTGCCAGACTGCAAGGCACACATGTGCCAAGTTGGGTGTCAATCGCTCCAGGCGTTTCAGCAGGGCATGGTGGATGTTTTGTTTTGCACCCCCCATGCCAAGGGGGGCCGAACCCAGACTCAAACGGCGTCGGGAGCATCGCCGTTCGTCTCAGCAACCCCGGAAACTACAGATTTGACACCGATGTCGGCCGTTTTCAATCATTTTTACGTGGCACCCCCCGTGCACCCCCAGGGGTGTTAGGGGGGTCTGACCCCCACAGTGTTTGTCGCCAGACCGCAAGGCATATGCATGCCAAGTTTGGTATCAATTGCTCCAGGCATTGCGGAGCCTATGCGGAACATACACACACACGTACACACATTCTCTTTTATATATATAGAAGAAGATAGATGTATACAATAGTGCTCATTCATGTTTCCAGAGCAGGTAAGGAATTGCTTATTTTGGAGATGATGCTTTCCTACAACTACAAATACTGTTGTTAAGCCTATTTCATCCTGGCATGAATTTATGTTATTTCATTTTAAAGTTGTTTTTTTAGCAGAGGCTGACATTTGCTAGACAATTTGGGCCAACTTGAGTTAAAACATTTTATAAATGTTTTATAAACATTTTTAGAAAATACCAGAATGACAAAACATTTTCGCTCTAGAAGTCAATGGATGTGCTTTTTCACTATTGTGATACCTTTTTCTTGCACAGGTATGTAATCTCACTGATACTGTACATCTTAGGGCATACTTTTATTTCTGTTTGCCAATCTGTGAGATGGACACAATGCAGTCCATTTTCAAGACTCTGACTCACATGATCTTAACCTTATGCCTTGACCCTACCAACAGCATCAGGAATTTATAATAGACTTCAGACTTCAAGGATTTGTTTTGCAGTCCTGGTGTAGCTGTCCCAATGGGGTGTGGGCTGCAATTGGTGGTGGTGGGAAAGTCATGAAGGCTTCCTCAAGTTAAGGGAACATTTATTCACTTACCTCAAGGCTGCATTGCAGCTGCATCGGCACCAGAAATTTGGATAGGATTGGGCCCTTAACTGGCTCCAAATTGTACATTTGAATACATTGTATATGAATACATATATGAATACATTTATTTATTAGTAACAAATTATTAATTTATATACTGCTTTACTCTTTATTATACTAGTATACTATTATACTAGTATACTATTATACTATGTATACTGCTTTATTCAAGGCAGTTTACATAGGCAGGCTGACCATAAACCCCATTTTCAATGGTATTTTGGAAGTATTGATCCATGAGATAGAACCTCCATTTCTCCAAGTATTTCCTTCATCATCCTGGCTTGCCAGTTCTTGTGCTTCCAAGCTGTCACAGGCAGCTGCAAATCAAGCCTGAGGCTGGCTCTCAAGATGTTGTCTGTTTCTTGCCAGCTGAGTCTTCCACGTTCCTTCACACTCTTTTGCAGAGATCCACCAGCGGCTTCGGTCTCCCATAGGTCTTTCATCTAAGGCAGCTAATCTGATTAGCAATTTCAGGCAATACAAGGCAGCAACTCAACTTCCAAGCTGCTTCTTGTAATACTTGAAAGTTCCTGAAGGGTGGGAGGGAAGGAACTATTCCTTTTCTATACTTCTCCAAGCCAGAGTTACAACAAATCCAGATGAGCAACTCAGCAATAACTCAGATGAACAAATCCTAGCTAGCTATACAATGAGTGACTTGGATTTATGCATAGGGATGCTAATTACATAATCACAATATCATTTGCTCAATCAAGGCAGATCTTCAACAAATAGAAATGTGCTGAAATGGAGGTGTAAAGCACAAAGAAGGGAAATGTGGAACCAATGTGGCAGATTAAAACATGAATCATTTTGCCTACATGCATGAAGTACAAGCAATCCATTTCCTCATCCTGACAAAGGATGTGCAAAGCGTCATGTTTCACATGAGCTAGCATATTCATGACCCAGAGAGAAAAGAAGAAGAAAAAACAGCAGAGAACAACTATGTTGTCACAATTAAAATGACAATGAACTTGGACACAGTTAAATGTAGTAGTTCATGTTCCATTAACCCCTGCTAACTGGGCAAGAGGCACTTTTTCAAGTGGTGTCCTCTTATATTTAGCAGGGGGAGAGCAATTGTCCCTCTTCACCCCAGCACAGTGTCTTTCTCGTGGCTGTCGCTGGTGGTGTTCTCCATTCTTTTAGATTGTGAGCCCTTTTGGGACAGGGAGCCATTTAACTTTAATGTTATTATTTGCCTGTAAACCACTTTGTGAACTTTGTGTTGAAAAGCGGTGTATAAATACTAGTGATTGATTGATTGATATTCCATAAGCAGCCTGGATAAAATCTGCTAGGCTAAGGAGTTGAGACCTATTCTGTCATAGTACTCACACTGCAAAATTATTTGCCAAGGGAAGACTTCCTAGATAGAATATTTCCCTAGGAGGATTCTGCTGGCCCAGGAAGATTATTTTGTTTCAAGGAACTATTGCTGGTGCTTAAATGTGACATTGGAGTCTGTTTGTTTACTGTTCAAGTTGCCCATTGTTAATGATTTTTTTACAGCTGTTTTACTGTTTTATTGTTTTAATGTTGATCTTGCTGGTTTCTGCTTAGTTGTCCCATTTTAATGCTGAGTAAATATTTATATCCAGCCTTTTTCATGTTGGGTTTTGTTCTTTGTAGTATTATGGATTATGCTAATATGTTTTCACATGGATTTTTTTTCAAATTAAATTTTAAATGTTATATTTTAATGTTGCATGATACCTTGGATAAATAGCTAAGGCCATAAAAAAAATCAGACTTTTCAAAAGCAAACCTTGTTGAAATTGCATTCTTTATTTTTATCTCCTCCTCCTTCTAGGGAGTGCAGGCTGGTGAACATTATTCTTTTCTTCATTTTCACAATATAATAATCCTGCTCGATAGGTGAGGTGCACAACTCACCCAAGATCACCCCGTGTGTTTCTTGGCTGAGGGGGCATTTGAACCTGGGTCTCCTTGGCCATAGATTGGCACACTAAGCATACACCTCACTGACATTAGTCATACAAAAGGTGGGTTCACCCAAGCATGATCAGAGTACTTATACTATGCGTGCTCATAGCTCATGCCAGCAAAGCAAGGCATCTAGCCCCATGGACTTGCCAAGCCCCTCCATGATTCTTAAAGAACGCATTTTCCCCTTTCAATGAGGAAATTAGTTTAATCAAGTAAATAAGCTTAAATAAGCGATGGGGGGAATATTGCAGATCTGCTGCCTATCACGGCTTGGAGCCTTGGTGCTGTGAGTCATTTCATATTTGGCCAACAACTATCAACAAGTAAGCCAGAGCTCCACCGATAAGTGAATTATGCAGGCTTAGTCGGATTCAGTCTAGCAAGCCTTATTATTAGGCATTCAATAAAAGGTAAAGGTTTCCACACGACGGGATGGCCTGTAGGGGGCGGTGCTCATCTCCGTTTCAAAGCCTGCAGAGGCGGCGTTTTGACTCTACACCGTAGCTCTAGGTTGGCAGGAGCTGGGACAAGCAACGGAGCTCACTCCGTCACGCAGTCTTGAACTCCCAACCTTCCGGTTGGAAAGCCCAACAACAGAATTATCCCGCTGCGCCACCACGTCCCTTTTAGGCATTCAATAGCTTGTACCAATAAGCTTGTGTGTGCCAACTGACCCAATCTGTCGGGGACGGGCGCTGTCCCTGATAAAAAGAAGCTGCAGGGTTTGAGTTCCCGACTGAAACTTCCTACCAAATTTCGCCCTAGCCAAGTCTTTGCAGTGCAGACAGCTGCAAAGAAAGGGAACCTACGCAGGGAGGGAGGACACTGGAGGACACCGCCATTGAACAGTGGATAGCTGGCTGCGACGTCATAAGCGCTGCTGAGCTCAGCCTATCAGGTCGAGACTTGGTTTCCGGAGGTAGCCAATGAAAAGCGCCTCATTAAGCCCAGAGCCAGCCAATCGACGTTTTTCCGTCGAAAGGATTTGAAGGTGCAAGCTCTTCCCTTTCCTTTGCCTGACGCCAGCTGCAGAAGTAGGTCGCTCGGCTGGCCCGTCGGTGGCCCTTTAAGAATGGACCGCGAAGGTCCCTCGGCGGTGGATGCATTGTGACGCGGAGCGAGTGTCGAAACGTTCTGAGAAGTTGCGCCTCTGAAAACGAAAAGGCAGCAGCTCCCTGGCTTCATTGTGGCTCCCACGCTGGAGCTCTGTGCTCCCCGTTCCCTGCTTCCCCCGGCTCCTTTGCCAGCCCTTCTAACCTTCAGCCATGCTGACCAGAGAATGGACTCGGGGGAACACGATGTGCTGTCAGTGCGGGAGCAGCTCTTTCACGAGAGAGTCCGGGAGTGCATCGTGAGTACGCGGGGATAATGCTGGCTGTGGTGTGGTGGATAAGGTGGCACGGGGGAAGTTGCCCTTGGATCGCTGAAAAGAGATGGCCTGAGGTGGTTTGTTACTGAAAGGGGGGAATTATTTCCCCAGGGAAGAAAGATAGCGCAGACTGGGAAGGAGCAGGTAGAGGGGAGAGCAACAAGTCCGTCGGGCGTCGTATGCGGTGAAATTTCGTGATTCCAGACCTTCCCCAAGGATGTACTTTCATAACGTAGTCATAATGAGGGGGCTTGAGAAGGCACGGGCGAGCCAGTTAACTAGCTGGAAACTTGCAGCAGGCGATCTGCATCAGTACAACTAACTGGCTGTTTTTGTTTTGCTATGCATTGTGCTGCCCTTTCTCCGAGGAGTAGAATTTTTGTGTGACTTAACAACTTCGTTTGGTAGCAATTAAAGAGATTGGCCAATTGCTGTTTCAACTTCAGTCTGCCTCTGTTTATCTTGGTAGCGGCTGTTGTATGATTATCAGCCACAACAGGAGAACTGTGGTTGAGGGGAGCTACAGCCCATGCTGCTTGGTTCAACAGGCTCCAAAATTGTGCCTTGACCCCCAAGGACATTCAATGAGCTTCAGGACTGACAATCTGGGAGGTTTGAGCCTGAGTTTTCTTGCCCAAATTCCATTATTAATAGTATTCCTCTGGCATTTGCCAACTTAAATTTGACACTGGGGAGTTGTTTGTGTGTGGAATTAAGATATAGTAGAGCAGCAATTTTCAGTTGTTTTCATCTTATGGCACACTGAGAAGGCTCTGAGATTATCAAGGCTTTTTGACAATTGACATCAGCTTTTTGACAATTGACAAGGCACACCACACTGCCAGCTGGGGGCTTGCATCCCCAATGACGCTCCTAATACATGATCCTTCCCCAAATTCCATGGCGCTCCTGCAGACTGTTCGTGGCACACCAATGCGCTGCCGCACAGTGGTTGAAAATAGCTGTTCTAGAGTCTTCAAGGTTTAAGTTTCTAGAACCTGCATCTATGTTCTTCACTTTTCCCTGGTCTAGTGAGCTTGAGACTCTTCAGTGCAACCTGTATATACTTCTTAAACAAAGAATCTCAGTTTGTTTTATTGCAAAGCATACAATGGCAAACATTTTGAATATGGTCCACTGTGTTGAACTGGTTGCTCAAGAATGTGTACCTTAATGACAGAATTGCCAACCCAGAGATTCTCTCCGTTCCTTTACTTTCACAAGTGAATTGGGAGATGATGCAGCTGCAGCCTTTTTATTTGTCCCCTGCTGCTACCTATTATGCGGCTCGTTAATTGTTCTGCATCTTGCAGATAGTGAGAGATATACAATAGAAGGTATGGATTGTTCATATCCTAATTCCCCCTATACTGTATATTCAAACTTGTGGCCGAATCTCTGGTTGTCAGCTGGCAGAGGCTCTTGCTTTTTGGCCAGGCATAAGGCCTGTTACTCTGTACCGTTCTAAAAAATGAATTGTATCGGTTCTATTCATATAATCTAAAAACTGACAAGCATGCTCGTATTTTTGCTAAGAAGATGCACATTTGTGGGACTATGACACAAGTTGGTCAGCTGAACATGTCTTGAGAGAATGCATTGCAGTTCTAAACTGTACAGGTACTGATTGGCAGCATCTATTTGGAGACCAAACAGCTTTGGAGACCAAAATTCACCCGTTTTGGGCTCCAATCCTTTCCCGTGCGTTTTGGTTTTAAATGTGATTTTTTTAAAAAATAGTCTTAGAGGCAATTGGTGTGTGTCTGTTTTGAAAGGTCAGGATCTGATCAGAACCTGAATGAGGTGCCACTTGGGAACCACATGTACTCTGCTCTGACCTACTCGGAAGGGCAAAAGATGGCATAATAACTTTATTATGACATTGCCAATTACAATTACCAAATGACATTACATTGCCCTACTTTGGCCCCTGTGCTTTATTGGTTGGTGTTGTGAACCTGATAAAGTAGGCCTATGAAAGTTTGTGCCATTGCAAGCCAGTTAGCCTGCCAGATGCCATGGGAGCTTTGTTCAGTCATGAAAAATAGTTAGAGGTGAATTTAACACCCAACCAAGTTCTGGCTGTTTTCCTTGCTGGCTTTCAAAGCCTGTGTCCTTGGGCCTCTGAATTCTCCTGGTGGAACTTGGACAAATGTGGATATCTCATTTATGTATTTTTCCACATGTTTATACTGCCATGGAGCTCAGGGTAGTGCACATGGGCCTTTCTTTCCTTTCTGTCCTCGCAACAACCCTGCGAGGTAGGTGGGGCTGAGAGATGGGAACTGGCCCAAGGTCACCCAGGTAGCTTCATGGCTGAGCAGGGATTTCAACCTGAATCTTCCAGGTCTAAGTCTAATACCAGAACCACAACAGCATCTGTCATCGCAATATTAGATACATAAAAAAGAAAATTATGTAGAATTTTTCACTTTCATCCTGGGTGGAGGCAGCCTACTTTGAAAGATTGGCTGCTTTACCTGATCTACCTTCATCTTGGGCAGGAAACAACTTGAGAGCGAGCGAGCGAGAGACCTCCCTGGGATATTATCCTGATCTGGTCCCCTGTTTAAAAAAGGATTCTGCTGTGTCGCAGGGCATACTGAGCTTGTGCGTTGAGGCTTCCTGAACGCTTGCTAAGAGCTATATTTTGTCATCTGATGCTCAAGCAGCTCAATTTCAGAATGCTGGAGACGGCTGTTAGATGGCGACATGATCTTGCATTTTTATTTACCAATGAGTTTCTGCTCAGAGACAACTGCTTGTGCATGTTGTGAGAAGATTGGCGAGCTGAAAGATTCTTGGCACCCCTCTCTGCGGAGAGAGCCAGGGAGTCCATCCTTTCTTACGTGGCTTTGTGTGCCAAAGGTTAGTCCAGAGTCCCATCTGTGGACTCCGGCCTATTACCAGGGATTTGGAGTTCCATAATATCTACAGTTTATCTGCTTATGGGGGAGAATGCTCGGAGTTACGCAATATGAAGGCAGAGTCCCCACAGTGCCAAGTTGGCACTGGTAGTGGATTTCAGAGTTTTTTCCCCCTCTGGGAGGGGCTGGTGTTGAGCCGCAGAGGCATGTTGACCATCTGAATAAGGACACGAGATGAGCCCTGCTCGTCAGACCAGAGCTCCTTCAGGTCTATTATGTCTCCAGCAGTAGCTAGCCAGATTTGTAAGCTTCACACAAACAAGGTGGCAAGGCAGTGGCCCTTCCATTGATGTGCCGGGAGGTGCTGCTTCCGTGCCTGGAGGTTCTATTTAGCCTGCAATCCTATCCACGCTTACCTGGGAGCAAGTCCCATTGACTAAAATGAGACTTACTTCTGAGTAGACATGCCTAAGATTGGGCTTTTAGTCACTGAGGCTAACGGGCATTGACAGACCCTCCCTCCCTGATCTTTTCTAGCGTTTGAAAGTGATCTAAACTAATGGCCATCTTCACATCTTGTGATAGTGTATTTCATGTATCTGTAATTGTGCGAAGAAATTTGTCTCTGGTTCTTTTCACTGTACTTAATCTATTGTCAAGCAGTCTTTTGGGTGACCATGAGCTCCAGAGTTAATGGAGATGAGGAGAGAAAAACTATCCATGCCTCTATCATATCCTCCCGCACTGCACCCATCTTTTTAGTATCCTGTATTCTAAAGGTTAAAAAAACAAAAACAAAAAACCTCTTTATTGTCTTCTTGTGGGGAAGGTGCTGCTACTTCCAATCATTTTGATTGCCTGCTTCTACCCCTTTACCAATTTTATCATATCTCCTTTGAGATGGGGTGATGCGGACTGTACACAATGTTCCACATGCATCCATAACATAGATTTAAATGGAGGAATGACAGTCTTCTTTTCATTCACGTTCCCAATGATCCATGATGCATTATTTCCTTCTTTCATTGCACTTTGAATTCGTTATTCACTGAGCTGTCCCCCATGACTCAGAGGTCTTTCCTCAATAACATGCTCCCATTTCAAATCCCGGGCACATATGAGAAGATAGGATTTTGGGGGGGCCAGTATTTATCACTTATATGCCAGATTGTATGTATTCTATCTCATTTGCTATTTTATTATTAATTCATTCAGTTGGGTAGGATTTTGGAATCTGTTAGTTTTTTCACCATTCTGAATAATTTGGAGTTATCAGTGAATATTCCACTGATTTTGCCCTGACTTGAGATCATTTGTGAACACATTTACCAGTCCACTACAGATCCATGAGGAACCATACTGTGTTATTATCCTGTATTGCATGAACTGCCCATACATTCATACTTCCCTGTTGATCACTTACATGCTTGTTGGCACTCTTAGACAATTCCAAAATATTGATGAGGCTGAACTTTCCCCTGCAGAAGCTGCGTTTCTTCTTCTGTGGCAAGACTTATTCAGTAATAATTATCTATTCCTAATAATACTTTCTACTAATGTAGCTGGAACAGACATTAAGGGCCTGATCTTATCCAACTTTCCAGCACCGATGTAGCCACAATGAAGCAACAAACGTTCCCTTACCCTAAGGAGGCATCTATGACTGCCCCATCACCATAGGATGCAGTGCACATCATGTTGGCATTGCTGCATTAGTGCTGCACAGTTTGACAGAATTGGACCCTAGGTTAATAGGCCTATAACTTTGAGTCTCTCTTGAATTTTTTTAAGCAAATGTTAAGTTTGTTATTCCCAAACTTCTATGAAGGAAGCCAGTTTTTTATGGAAGATTAATGCAATCTTCCTTGTGCAATCCCAACCTGGAGTTAGGCTGGCATAATTAGGCCAGCCAATTTTGGCCGGCACAAGGGACACCGTAAAGTGCATTTGGACCACTCTCTGAGTTAAGGGAGGATGGTGCACATCTGTGTGCTGACCTCTGTGACTCTGAGAGTGGTCCAAACACACTTTACGGTGGCCCTTGTGCCGGCCAAACTTTGCTGGCCTGACTGTGCCAGCCTAATTCCAGTTTAGGATTGCGCTCTCAAGTTTGCAGATTTGGCGTCTTTAAAAACTGTCAGGAGTGTGCTATCCAGACCTGGTCACTTGTTGGTTGTTAAGTTGTCGATTTATTTAGAATGATCATCCTGCAGCTGTCCTCCCTGGTGGAAAAAGTGGCCCAGGAGTAAGTATCTTTTTCAACGTTTTCTGAAGGGAAGACTATGCAAATAACGTGTCTTCTCTTCAATTTCCCTAGCCATACGCAGTACTTGAGCTGATAGGCAGGAAGGATGAGCTGTACTGTAGTACTTCAGGGAACGGAAATGGCTCCTAAGTAATCAAGAAGCAATAATCAGTGTTGAGATGTCTGTGCTCATACCCAACCCATAGTGTTGGGGTATCTATGCTTATGTTTCATAGATGCATGGAAACAGCCATTCAGACACATAATGCCCAGTCCTGTCCAACGCTGGTGCAGCAGAGCCACCAGGCCCCTGCTGTATCCAGCACTGGATTTGAGCAGGTGGGAGGTCTCCTCAGGGTACGGGAATATTAGTTAATTCCCTTAACCCATGTAGTGCCCCAGCCTGCTCAATGGGGACCATTCAGCTATTTAGGGACCATGCCAGCTATTTAGCTGGCAGAGAACCAAGTTTTGGGCTTTCAGGCCCAGAACAGGGTTAGGATACAGCAGAGGCCTGCTCTGCTACCCCTGCCTCCCTCCCGGACCTGAACCACTCCCTCCCCAACCCTCCCTTGCCCCCAAACAACCCTTCCCCTCCTCTGGGACATCCTTTCCCTGCCACCTGGTGCAATACTTACCTGCGCTGGCAGCTGTTGGGCAAGATGTGGCACCTGTGGGATGGCACAGGTCTTCCCATCAATGCCGCTTACTCTCTGGGTGTTGAAAAGTGCTTTACAGTGCTTTTACACCTAGTGCTGGTGTTCTCATACGATAGGATTGTGCTGCCCATTATGTATTTTCCTTTTATTATTGTGATCTAGATATTGCTAATTGTGAGCTAACCTTGGGCTTATTGCTGTGTTGATTTCCTCGAGTGCTTTCAAGAATTACTTCTATGGATAGTTGTAAATACGAAAAAGTTGCAAGATGTGACTTTTTCAGGAGTCTCCATGACCATGACACTACATTTTTGCCAACTCGTCATCTTGAGTATAAACCCTAGAAAATCTATGAACAAAGAATTACTACAATCCTTTTTTAAAAGCAGAATTTAGTCAAGAAACATTTGGAAGAAAATGTCTCCTGCATTTTAAAGGATGAGTATGAATTTGAATGTCTCCTCTTGGCCCTGGGTGTTTTCAGTATTTTAATATTGTGAGGGCCCTAACTCTTATCTTCCACCGTCATTATTTTCAACATAATTGCAACATCCTGTCATCCATCCTACTGCATTTTCTTCTTAAATGATTAGCCCAATGAGCCATGTCCTCATTCATAGGTGCCCTTTCACCTTAATCTTCCAACATAGGCTAAGTAGGCCAATCCTGCTTCCAGACTTTCTGCAACATTTAACAAGCATCTGTGTTGTGCTTCTACAATTGTCTGCAGGGCATCACCAGATATACCAGTTCTACGTCCATGTGTGCCATTTTAGGCTTGATTCCAAAATGAAGGTATCCATCTGCTTCACCTCAGTTTCCTTCTTATGCTACAGCAGCATAGCTGTATCCAGAGTAGATGGAATTGGCCCTTTTGTTTATAGCCAGTTCTTGGCTCTGGGAAGAGCTGAAGCAGCAAATTCTCTGGCCACTCCTGTTCCCAAGTGAATGCTGTACATGGAGTCCTTCTGCCAGAGTAGAATTGGATGCAGCTGCCAACTAAAGAGTAATGGTTGTGGGGCTGTGCATGAGGAGCCTTGGCTCTTTCTCTTGGCAGTTTACGTGGGGGAGCAGAAGAGATGCAGGGGAAAAAAGTTGGTGATTGAATGTTGTACTTCCGCATTCAATGCTTCAGAGCTTCAGAAGCTAAAGTCCTAACATGGTTGTTCTACTGGAATCTGGGATGTATCTCTTTCTTAACTAGAATTCTCTTAATGACATTTGTTTCATTCACTCTCATGTCCCCCGCACACACATACAAAACATCCTGTTTCAATCAATCAATCAGCTATGCTTTGATGTGCTATCTTGCTACTTTCTTTGTCAGAGTCTGTTGCTTATTTCTTGACTGCCAGAGCCCCAAACTGGCTCCATGATATTAACAATCCCATGCCCAAGACCATGTTGGTATATATACATTCAATATTGATTACAAATTTCAGCATCTCGGACCTCTTGGGTCTAATACAAAACATGTATTTTAAAAGCATGCTTCTCACTTTTGTGGCTGTAGAACTGAGTTTGGAAGTGGGTGGACAATGCCTGTTAATCACTGCTTACCGCAGTGAGCATCCCATTAGCCTAGTAAAAGAGGAGTTGAAGCTGCCTTCTCTGGCTTGGAACTGAGATCAGTACTGCTAATGGTGAACATTCACCCCCCAACAAAGCTACGCCTGACCATTTTGGCAGTAGAGATTCTCCAAGTGCTGCTACTCCCTGTCAAAAAAAATCCCCCCCACCTGTCCCTCCAATTCTGCACACATCTGTGGAGCATCATTCAGATTCCTTTGGTGCACAACATTGTGTATTTATGAAGGAAGCAGCATTCAAATTGGTCACAGGCATGGATTTTTCAGAGGACATGCAAGTATAGTAATATATGTTACATTCCTCATAGTTTCTGTTTCTCAAGTAATCCATGCAGATTGTAGATCAAATTCAATATGGGATTTCTTGAATATTTCTGATTCCTAGATCAGTAAGGAAAATCAGGGACATGGTAGCGCTGTGGGTTACCACTGAGCTGCTGACCCAAAGGTTGGCAGTTCGAGACCACGCAATGGAGTGAGCTCCCATTGCTTGTCCCAGCTCCTGCCAACCTAGCAGTTCAAAAGCACGTAATAATTTGATAAATAGGGACCACTTCGGTGGGAAGGTAATGGTGTTCTGTGTGCCCTGTTGTATAGTCATGCCGGCCACATGACCATGGAAGCTTGTCCTAGTACAAACGCCGGCTCTTCGGTTTAGAAATGGAGATGAGCATCACCCCCTACAGTCGGTCATGACTAGACCATTCGGTTGTGGGGAAACCTTTACATTTTTAAGGAAAATAAATTCATTGTTTTCTTTCCCATGCATCTCTGATTTAAAAAAAAATCCACATTCACCCAAATAGATGCTGCAGTTTTCATTTGAGGCTTACTTGGCTGCTAGAGCAGTGGCTCTCAAACTTTTTAGCACCAGGACACACTTTTTAGAATGATAATCTGTCTGGGACCCACTGGATCATGGCCTGAAGTGCTGTCACCGTGACACCAGAGTTTGCTGCTTTCTTGAGAATGTAGCAATATGTTGTGTCCTTCTCAGCCATTTTCCAATAGCAAAGTGAATCGGAAAGAAAAAAGCCTATTTAAAACCTTGACACAAGCAAAACAAAGACACAGGCCTCCACCCTTTGAGTGTCTCATCTACTGTATTTTCAAAGCTCTAGGTACTTTGCGACCCACCTGAAATTAGTTCACAACCCACTCGTGGGTTCTGACCCATAGTTTGGGAACCACTGTGCTATAGCCAAGTTTCCCTCCCCCAGTCAGACTCTGACCTATTCTATCTTCTTCGCCTCCTCTATTTTTTTTCTGTCCCACCTAAAGAAAACTCCTTGTCTCAGCAGAGACAGCGTGGAGCCCCAGACTTGGACTTTCAGCTTCTGATTATTTGGCATGGTCTCCTAGCCAGGCTTCTCTTATTACATAAAGCAAAACAGAGTCGTAAAAACTACGATCCTCTCTCCAGAGGCTTTGAAAGGAGTTGAGACATCTCAGGCCAAAGGTCAGTAGCAATAGGGATGTACATACCTCTTTGAGAGATTAGAAGGATCCTGGCTGGCTTTTGCCTGGGAAGAAGCACGTAATGCAAGTGTACCCACCTGCCAGTGGTGCCCTATCGAGTTGCAGGCTTCCACGTCTTCCCAGTGTTCTGTGCTTCTGGGTTCCCTCTCAAAGATCCAGAAGTTGCATTGACTTAGAGGACTGAATTGGCCACTTATTTGCTGAAACGCTAAAGTAGGATCACAAAGCCAGCTTTTCTCTGTCTAGGATGTGGCAGTCAAACTCGAAAATATCAATCTCTTACGACTCTTAAGAAGCTTTTTTTTCTTTTGAGTAAAACTTCATCACATTTGATATACGTTTCAATTTTGACAAGGCTGTAGCAAGTAGAATATCTTATCTGTCCCATGCAGCTTAGTGCAAGCACTGTGGCATACTCACAGCCCAATTCTGTCAAATACCTTCTCCTGCCAATGCAGCTGCATCACCACACTCCATGCTGGGAGGGGGGCAATCCTAGAAGTCCCCTCCAGGTAAGGGAACATTTTTTCCCTTGCACAGGGATAGGCCTCTGCCACCTGTAGGGGCCTAATTGAAAAGGGGGATAAGATCTCAGTGTGCCACTGTCACAGATACCAGCCCCTTCCTGGCTTCAATCCATCCTCCTCTTTACCCCAGTCTCCACCCTGTTCCACCTCCCTCCCATCCTCTGCACTGACTAACCAGCGCTAGGGAATGTGGACGAGAAGAGCTCCACTAGATCAGGCCACGGGCCCATCTATCCCAGCTTCCTATATCTTAAATGTGGCCACCTGATGCCTCAGAGAGCACCCAAGACACCGTAGATACTCAAGTGTAAGTCAATCTCGCAGACAAGTCGCAGGTTTTGAGCCAAAAAACATGGAATTTTCTATGATCCTCAGATAAGTCAGGGAAAACTTAGGGGGGTGTCTGACCCCCCCTAATCATTTTGTCTGATTTTTTTACCCCCTTTTTGTTTCTCCCATGCTAAGAAGGTCAAGAGCCTCACTGCAGTGAGGGAAATGGTGCTTAAACACACACACACCCCAAATAATGACACAAGACGGATCACATTGAATTGATGTGGGGGGCAGGGAAAGATTCATACTGCAGGAAATAAAACCCCACATGTTTAAAAACACACCGCAGCATAGCAACTTCAGAAAGTGTTGGGAGTTAAGGAGTTCATGCTCAGGAGACCTAGCTGCTGAACTCCATCGGCAGACACTTTGAACTCCATGCTCAGAGTACGTGTGCGACCCTTCAAGTATTTGTTTGAGCCTGAAAAATATTCTGCTTTTCAAAAATATGTGGCTAAGCGGTGTGGCCATAAGGCTTCCTTCCAGATGACCAAGGCTAAGTATCTTTTCCTAGCAGCTGACTCTGTGTGTCTCCCTCCCTCCCTCCCATATGATGGCTACCAAGTTCATACTACTTGTTGCTGCCAGCTGGGAAGATATTAAATAACATGCTGAGAGAGAAAAAGCTCGGAGCATCCAGTTCTGTTCTGTAGTCCTGCCATGCGAGAAGACTATTTTACTGAAGCCTCTTGCCTCTCCTTTGTAACTGAGGAAGCTGATTACAGGGCAGCCCAGGTAATTTTGTTTGGGGATGAGCATGGCCCCATTCTTCCCATCTTGCAGGGTTGCCTTCAGGGCATCTTTTGGGAAATGGCAAGTCCAGCCACCCCAACTTGCCCTGCTGCATAGCTCTCTGCCGCGCCACAACCCAGGCAGGAACGCCCAACATTTGCAGCGAGTGCCATTGTTTTACACGCCATTTCCTTTTCCTATTTACAAAAGAAATGCTCTTTCAGGAAGGGGTGTGTGTTTATCATAATAGTTGAGTCCCACCTCTTAACCTGAAGCCCCTTTAAGGCAGTTAAGAATAAGAAACTAGCAAATGTATGAATAGCAGAGTTAAAATAAACAGCAAAGTGCAATCCAGCCTAGAAAGAGAAGCGGAATGGCCAAAGGGGACAAATCTCCTCCGCTGTCTGGGGAGAGGCTCCAAATGCCTCCAAAACAATAGCCACCTTCTGTCCCCAGGAGGCCAGCAATGGAAAGGCTGAGCTCATTCCTCTTTCCCCATCCATGGCCCCCGTGGGGGGGGAATTTAGAGCTTTGGATCGGTTCAGTCCCAAACAGTCCCCTGTCATACCTCAGGTGGCAGAGAAAACTGGAGCAGAGCCTCTGAGGAGGAGATTAACAAAAGTAGGTATATCTTGGAGAAGGTGGACCCCAGACATGGGCTACTTGGGGCTTTAAAGGTCTGCACCAGTGCTTTGAATGGGGTCCTGAAGTGAATGCTACGGTAGTAGGGGAGAGACTGAGGCCCGCTTCCTTTCTTCTGAAAGCACTTCTCAAGCTTCACTTTCCCCCTGTGCCTCTATGGCCAACATCAGCGGTTCCCAAACCACTGCATGGGAGTTGGGAACCAGGTAAGTGCTTGCATGGGTGGAAAGGGGCAGCGATCACAAGAAGTACTTGCTGATAGAAGATAAGAACTGTTTTTCAGCAGCCATGGAGGAGATCAGAGGGGGCTGGGTGAGTGGCCATTGCCACAGTATACGATTGTTAAAAATATTTGTATACCACCTTTTGACAAAAAATTTCACAAACCAGTTTGTTAATGTTACCGTTCATGCTAAATTATGCAGTGTATGAATAAATTCTTTCCCCAGCCTGCCCTAACTCCCTTGCCCATTTGTGGATCTCTCCACACTTCCTCCACTTTTGGCCCAAAGATTCTGTCAGTCTCTAACCTGGCTACCTCCTGCGATGTTGAGCATTGACCTCTGTGAAGCTGTTTTCCCCTGTGCATAAGGTCCCCTTGAGGTCTGATGCAAATTCAGGGTAAACTGGGTATGTGGTGTTGCTGATAAGGTTTACAGCACTTAGTTTGGCACTCCCTATGGAAAGGTGATGGGACATGGTGGCGCAGCGGGTTAAACCGCTGCTGCTGGGCTTTCTGACCGGAAGATTGGGAGTTCAAGACTGTGCAACGGAGTGAGCTCCCGTTGCTTGTTCCAGCTCCTGCCAACCTAGCAGTTCGAAAGCACCTAAACGCCAGTAGATAAATAGGGACCACTTGGGTGGGAAGGGAACAGCATTCCGTGCGCTACGGCGTAGAGTCATGCTGGCACATGACCACGGAAGCTTGTCCTCAGACAAAACGCCGGCTCTACAGGCTTTGAAACGGAGATGAGCACCGCCCCCTACAGTCGGTCACGACTAGACCATTCGGTCCTGGGGAAACCTTTACCTTTATAGAAAGGTGAGCAAGCCAATATAGAGAGCAAGTGATGTAAAACTCCAGGGGTGTTCACATAATCTCACTAATTGCTGGCTGTCTTTAAAAGGTATCTGTTTTTGCAGCAGTAGCATTCCTATTGGGGGGCATACTACTAAGATTTGTAAGGAGCCTTACCTTGCTGAGTAAAGTGCTTCTCTCCCTTGCAGTTGTAGCCAATCCTCAATGGGAAAGCAATGCCTTAGCATTGCTTACTGGCTGCCATGGCAAGGGAGAGAAGCGATTTACAAGGCAAGCTAAGGCTCCTTGCAAAACTTAGTGTTCCACCCATCCTGTAGGGACATCACTGTTCGCAGTATTCACACTCTTTATGAGAATTTTTTTCCCCTCAACTTTTACCCCATAAGATGGGCTGTGACTTATGACATAGAGTCATGACACAGAGTTTTTCCTGGGTCCTTTTCTCAGGAGAGAGAAGTGCATTTCTCCTTACCATGTGGCAGAATCTGGGCATTGTTCTGGCATCATGAACAAGAACTCTAGGTCTAGAGATTCTAAGAGTAGGAATATGTACTAGTTTTAAAGAAAACCGGTGAATCAAACTGCAGAAAAATAAGCTGGGATTGGAAACGCTGTGTGTGAAGTTCAGTATGTGAGCAGGCTCTTTTCAGCTGCCCCTCCCCTGCAATAAATCCCCACACCTCCTAAAATTCCCCCTCCACAAACATTGGAGATTGGAGTGGAGCAGCATCTCTTGAGAAATTGCTGCCAGATGGTGAAAGCAACTCCTGCCTCCTTTCCTTGTGTAATGCATGGGCCGCCCTTTGACTATATGTGTATTTCTCTGGATCCCAGCCATTGTCCTCAACATGAGTAACATTTTGTTTATATACCACCCTTCATGTTTCAAGTACGTTTATTTTAGATGGGCCACCTCATGTTGGGTTGAATCCTTTGCTGCTAAACAATAGTGTGTGTTACCGAAACAGGATTCTGACACATGCGTTGAGAGAAGACTTTAACCCAGTATGTTTCGTCACTGCAACCACAATGTCACCCTGCCCAGCAAGCCCATGTGACACATCAGTGTGTTTATATGTGAGCTGAAACTGTGCTGGCAGTTCGAAGCTCATTCTGAAGTTTGGCACAAGGAGATGGACTCTGGGGCCAGATAAACAAACTCTCAGGTTTAGCCCCGTTCTGGTCTCATGACCACTCTGTGACATGGAGAATTTGGGACTGGTAAAGGTTCAACATCTGTTGAAATGGTGTGTAATTGCACCCGATTTGTGCATGATTCAAGTAGTGGTGTGGTAAACAATTGGGTTATGAAGCAAGTGCTTGGTGAATGAACATGGCTGCTCTTGTGAGCCTCTTGAACAGAATGAAACCTTTGAGTTTAACTCACCTACCTGGCATTTCCTTTGTGTGCTTTTTCAACCCAGCAAACTGGTTCAGGCAATAATCTAAGCATCATTTAGATTTTTGTGAACAAGCTGTGGTGAGCTCACAAGCATTTCCACTTATCTCGTTGTTAGTCTTCCAGGAGATAGAAAGCTTCTAAAGCTTTAAACTGCAGTTTCCTGCTACCTCTGAACTCAGGAAACTGTGTTTGGTTAAAACATAGCAGGCTATTCAACAGAAGGGAGGGGGAACCCAAGGCTTATAATTTATGCTTGGTGTGGTTTTTTTAAGCTGGTGATCAGCTTAAGCTCATGTGCAACATGAGAAAGAAACTTGATAGACCTGTTCTGAGCACAGTTCTAGATCTTGAAATCCATCCATCTTGGGGAGGATTTAATTGGGACAGGTGCAAAAGATTGTAGTGTGTTGTCTAAAATGAAGTGTCTTGAACTTGGTGAATTGAGGTAATCAATCAAACAGTATTTATATCCCGCTTTTCAACAAGAAGTTCACAAAGGGGTTACAGGCAAAAAAAAAAAAAAGTTAAATGGCTTCCTATCCCCAAAGGCCTCACAATCTAAAAATAAAAAAAAATGCAGAATACTACTATCAAGAGCCACTAGAAAAGACACTGGTAGGTAGTGGTTGCCTTTTGAATGTGTAGATAACCCAATTAAGGGGGAGGCCTAACTACATCCGAAGTCCTCAGCATCTTGATGCATATTTGAGATTTCATGTTAGTGATCCATATAGTGTGTGCACTGCTTTCAAGCTACCCAGTCCAAGCACTGGAGAGAGTTTTGGAGGAGATTTGACATTACTTCCCCACCTAACTCCTCTCTTGCAAGTTTGGACAGTGTACCAGATGGCATGCTATGCTAACTGTGGTTACATCTTTGCTTGATGCGGAAGGCGCTGAGCTCCTCTCTGTGCTTTCAGTTCAGCAAATGTTATTATGGTGAAAGAGGGAGGATTTAACCAGCTTCTAATCTCTTCTATGAGAAAGGGTCTCTCCCCCCCCCCCACCGCTATCCCTTGAGTCTCTGGAATTCTAGGTGCAGAGAAGCAGGGGGTGGGGCTGGGGTTTAGTTGGGTTTGGTATTATGGATGCAAGGTTTAGCTTCTGCTCTGGGAAGCAAATGGGGATTAAAATCATTCATCCCTTCCAACCGCTAAGGTTTATCTCTAAGCTTCCAAGCTTGAATTGCAAACCTAAATCTTCACATGGCACCGAGTTGTGTCACTATAGTGTGTTATTCCAGTAAACCTGGTTTGTGCAACTGAACTTTCCCCTTCCTCTTAAATCCCTCCTTCTCCCAATAGTTTGTGCTGCTTCCTTGGCTGCTCTTGATACCTTGGCCCTCAGTTTCTGGTGTCCCTATGAAGCCCTGCAGGCCTGGCGGTTCCCACCACCAACACCACTCTCCTTCACTGCTGTGGTCCCAGCATATGGCTGGTCCCAGGGTGGATTTGATTTAAATCACTAGTAAAAAGGCTTGATTTAAATCAACTCGTTTTAAATCATAATTTTTAAAGAGCAACGGTCATCTCTGTCCCGCAGCCGCTCCTCCTCTGACCTGCTGTTGACTCACCAACACTCCTATTCACTTTAATGGGACCGCTGGTGATGCGGCAGTAACACAACGAGGTGAGGGACGTGGCGGGCAGCAGGTGAGTGGATGCCCGCTAACAGGCGCTGCCATGATGGATCTGAAATGACAGGTGCTCTTTAAATGTAAGGGCTCGTTCTTGCTGGTAGTTAGAATCTTTAATTTTATCATTTGCAAACAAAATGAAGGTTTCCTATTTAGAATAATAAATAGGCTGTCAGGTTAGTAAAACATAAGCTGTCAGGTTAGTAAAACAGCAAAACAGTAAAACAGGTTAGTAAAACAAAATAAGCTGTCAGGTTAGTAAAACAGCAATATCAGAACCAACTTTAGGTTAATAGGTTAATCACATATAGTTGAGAACTACTCAAATTCTTTTATTTAATTTAAACAATAACATATTGCATATTCTTGTATTTGCATAAACATGTTTTGTTTTATGATTTATCTCATGGTTACTGTGAAATTGTGTGAATGCATCAATGCAGTGCATGTTATCTCAGCTTGGATTCATTGAATGAGTTTACCAAAAATGTAAATATTGCAGAATATACAGTCTCATCTACATAACTAAGCTCCACTTCATGCTGGATAAACTACATTATTAATGTATCTTAAATAGAAAACTATCTTTAGATAGACTTTTACTCCAAAAGCATTTTATTAAAATTGATAAAAATCAAAAAAATCCAATTTAAATAAAAAAAATCAAATTTTTTAAACTTTTTTAAAAATCATCTATTTTTATCCACCCTGGCTGGTCCTTGGAGGACAGCAATGGCAGTCAACAATTGTGAGACAACCTCATTTTTGCTTTCCCATTTGCAGCTCCTGAGCCAGTTTCTTTTCCCCCAGCATGTCTTTGAATTGGTGGCGAAGCTGGAAGATGTGCCTCCCAGGCGCATACCTTCCAGGGCTGCCCCTGTGCCCTCTCCAAATGCAACTGGAGCTCTGACCATGGCCTCCCTAGGCCTCAGAACACCTTCTAAGGCCTTTAGGAGGTCTTAAAAGGTCACTTCCAGTTTTTGGAAAAAACAGGAAGTGACCTTTTAAGGCCATACACAGCCTCCCCAGGCCTCAGAACACCCTCCGGATGTGACCAAAGTCTAGTTCTGGTCACTTTTGAAGGGGCGGGGGTGAGCAAGGCAGTGGGGCAGGGCAGCAGGGCCATTCCCCCCAAAAAGGCCGCCTGGGGTGATGTGACCTGCCTTAGCTACGCTTATGCTTTGAACATGTGGAAGTGGTCCCTTTGAGATAACAATATGAGCTACTCGAAGTTCAGACAAGTTTCTTAGCATGTTTTTTGAAGCACTGACAGAAGGCTATGTCAACTATAAATGTAATATCTACTGTGTTATTGCTAGGAATGGATTGAATTGCTGTTCAGAGCTGGGACGGATGAAGCATTTACCGTTGCTTGAAATGCTTGGGGTGCTGTTGCTTGGAAAGGAAAAGGCTATGCATCTTAGCTGTTGGGAGAGCAAGGGGGAGGTCCAGCTCTCAATTAGTATCCAATCTTTGTCATCTTGTCTTCCTACAGATCTGCACCCTTCTTTTTGCCGGTCTCTACATCCTGTGCTACTTCATCCTAACTCGTTTCAAAAGGCACACTGACTTCACCACAGGTAAGTGGTTGAGCAGACGCTAACCCTCTAGTTGCATGGCTTTCAAAGTAGGCACTTGCTTCTATTGGGTACCTATTTCTATTGGGAAAAGGTACCTAGGAATGGTAGCAAGTCTGAACTTTTCTGGTGTGTCTTGGCAGGGCCAAGAGATGGTGCCAGCCCAACTGATGTGATACACTAGCACTTCCCAAAATGTGGGTCATGAACCCAAGCACAGTGGGCCACGACCTGGATTCTCCTGCTCACTCTTGCACTGGTTTGGCTCCAAATAAGAGCCATTCTGGATGACCTATAACTTACCGAAACCTCTGAAGGCCTCTCTTGGCAACGCACTTTACAGGCCTCTGCGAGCCTCAGAATGGCCTTCAGAACCTTCAGTAAGCCACTTCTGGCTTCTGATTTGCTTTCAAAACCCAGAAGTGGCTTACAGAGGTTTCCAAGGGCCTGCAGAAAGAGTTCCCGGGCCAGGGGAGGGGAGGCCTCCAGCATCACCAGGAGTGTTATGACCCACCGCAAAGGATGAGGTGGGTTGTGGAAACCTCTGTGATATACTAAGATTTCTGGCACTGTTGATTTGTGAGCTGAATTCAGCCACTTATATAAGTGAAGTCACCAGAGAGACATTTTCTGCGACTGGGCTACCATGTTCTCCAGGGTTCTGCATCTCCGCACCAGCTTGGCTATATATATTTGTAGCCGCCCCTGTGGAAGGGACTTTTTTCCCCCTTCACTCAGTTTGTTTACATGGTTAACTGGTTGCCTTGGCAGTAGCTGGCTTAGGCACCATGAGGATAGGGGAGCAGGATTCTCTTGGGACCCTCTTCCAGTTTTGCAAATAAGAGCAGAGTTCTTCTTGGGCATAAGAAAAGGTTAGGAGAGCAAAGCAACTGCTTGTAAAAAGATACTTGTTCGCTGTATTAAGCCAAATGTATCTCTATATCAAGCATCCAAGCATTCTTTCCCAGAATGCTTAGAGGCTTTCAGTCCTTGAGTTTCAACATAGGAATAATTGAGGCCAGGAAGAATGCTGTCTCTTAGAAGCAGAGAGAGACTGGAGTAATTTTAATCTTGGTGTCAAGCAGTTGTCATTCTGTTCCTCTTATGTTCTAGCTCCCTGTGTGGTTCTCTCCAGTGTTTTTTTAGGGGGGAGGAATTCCCAGGTGTGTAGGACTGTGATGCTGAGAGAACTCAGCAGAGGCAAGATAAGTGCACAAGTTTCTGTAAAGTACATTATCTTCTGTGTATACCTCCGACACCAGCATCATGCAGATCATCATTTGCCACGTGGTGGCCTCTTATAAACTCACCATGGGACAAGGCATGTAGGTGAGGAGCTGCTTGCCTGGAGCATGTTGTGAGGCAAGGCCCTGGAGCCAGACTCAAATGGGAAGGAGGGTTAAGATAAAACTTGCTTAGCCCATACCTAGAGGTGAGTGTAGACTGCTTGTGTGGTTGCACAGCGAGTTCACTAGCGATTCTCTATATCCATCTGTAAATATAAATCTGTACAGTCTCCTAAACATGGCATGGGATAATTTTTTTTAAAATTGGAAGGTAGTTCTTACTGGAATGGCTTTTTAGTCTGTGACTGAAAGTTCCTATCCAGCACACTTGGCAAGTTTGAGGATGCCACTAAACAAACTGGCCAGTAGTGTTGCTAGGGGGATATGGGTGGCACTGGGTGGCATGCATGGGCTGGGTGGGGGTGACATTACCACTGCCCAAAATGGTAAAATCTTGTTGTTTTTAAAGAATACCATCATGTTATATCATAGGATGTAAAATTTACAAGCAGAATGCAATGGCGCAAACAGCATTGAAGCACCTGTGTTCTATCTAAAGTTATAGCCAAAAAAAAGACAGACTAAAGAAAATGCAGCTGCCTTCTGTAACAAAAAATGGTTTCCTTATCTCATAACCGACCAATGAAACTGATTGTTCTGAGAGCCAATGAGATGGGGTTTTTTTTTATGACACAGCAGGGAATCAATAAGGTGTTGGCATGATTCAGCTCTCATACCCATGTAGCAGAGCTAATACTAGAACTCTTACTTAGTTTGTGAGCATAATCAAGTTGGCTACAAATTTTTGTCACTTACTGATTTGTTGGGTGACCTTTGTTATATATTTAAATAAATAAACCCTAGTGATACCACTGCATTTAGGTTGTAGACATGATATTGTAATTCTGCATGGTCTGGTACAGGAGGTCGTCTATCTTGGGGTTGATATGCTGACCTCCCGCAGTGGGTGACACAAACCCTAGTGCCATCACTGCCTGTGTCAGAGCTTGCCCAGCCTATACTCAACTGTAAGTGTGTCAGAGAGGTTCTCCCTTCTCCTGCCACACCATCTCTCACAATGAAAGGCATTAAATTATGTATATAGTGATCTTTACCTCACTGTTGTTGTTAGCTGGTCACTATTTCAAGATGAAGAAACGACAACAGAAAATATCTTTCCGAACATCATCCAGTAATACTGTAGCCAGGCTGGAATGTGAACATGGCAGGGCCCAAGTCCAGCTCCAAAATTGCTGAAGCAGGCTGTCATGACAGCTTGCAGTCGCAGGGCCAGAGCCATTGTTGGCTCCTAGTGCTTGACAATGTTGCAGTGACTGGAATGTTTTGGGTGGGGTGGGGTGGGGTGACACTATTACAATGCAGTTTGTAATTTGCCAAGAGAATCGGAGTTGTGAGAAGCCTCTTCAGTGTGATCAGTTCCCACATTATCTCTGGCTCTTCTGTAAATTATGATTAAAATGGAATCTGTCTGCCATTCCTTCCTTCACTGGGGCTTTGTGCCTCCCTTCCCCCCCCTCCCCAGCCACTGGTTTTGGAAAGGAACATATGTCCAGGATGAACCCACATGATCAGTGAGGTGATGTGGGAAGTGAGCACAGTATATATCTTTTTAGGTGGTTGCCATGCCGCCCTGGCAGCTTATACCACAGCATCTCATTTTCCATTTGCCATACAACTGTGCTTAGAGTTGTAGATCATGCCTAAAATATTGGTTGCCCTGCTCCCATTGGTTGCCTGCACAACCTACCTGAATTGGCGTTTGGGTCTCTGTATGGTGACCCTGCTGGGTTCAGCACCATCTCTCCTTGCTATGGACTGGAGCATCTAGGCTCCTGCTGCTCTAGATGGAGCACAATGTTTTTACCCATTCCTGCTATGGCTCATGCTACAGAGCAGAGAGGAGAAATAAGACAGTTGTGCCGAAGAGCCATGTGAGCAGCCAATGGTGTTGGAGAGAAGCGACCTAGTCAGAGAGGAAGGACTCCTGCTTTCAGATCCCCTCCCTCTTCTTATCTGTTTCCCACAGACCCTAGCCTCGCTTGCTGGCTGGGCATTTGACCAGCTGCTAGAGTGGATTTGGCAATTCAGCACAAATCCGGCTGCTGGGCTCAAGGAGAATGGACTCATTCTGTTCCTCTCACCGTGTGCAAATCAAACTTCCAGAGCTGCGTGCCTTGTAACCTTGACACCAAGGAAACCAGGAAGGCTTAGCATTACTGCAGGAGGAGGCATGGGCTGATTTGTTCCTCCCCTTCCCATTTTAACGAGCTATTTAGTTAAAGCAGCAAGCATTCTGGAAACATTTGTGTGGCCTTTTAAGGGTTCTGTTGGCAACAGTGACTCTGCCAGTTGGGCAGCCCAAGTGTTCTGTGCAAGTCTGTCTTCTCAACTCTGTTTCTCTCACCTGGTTCCACTGGTCTGGGGGGCAAAAGCTTTTGCTCATAGTCTCCCCTGAGAGTGGCGCGTGAATGCTAGTATCATTGTAACCCCTTTCTGCAAGCTGCTGGATTTGCAGAGGGCCAAAGGCAGCCCTTCTCCAGAAGTGCCACAGAGGGCTTGAAGGCTTTCTGAACAGTGGTCCAGAAAGGTCCTTATCAAATATCCTGTGCTAGATATCAGACTAAAACGCACATGCTTGGAGCTTCCAAGACCTGTTCCTAAGCTGCAAAGCCAAAATGCCGCCTTCTAGCCTTTACCTGTTGCAGATCTATTTATAGATCCTGGTGCCTGATCTAACTGGATTTTCCCTCCTGTCTTAGTTGACGATGAGGAGGATGCTGCGGTCAACAGAATTGCGTAAGTTCTTCCCTCACTTTGGGTAACATCCCTTCTCTTGCTTTATTCCCAATGCCATGTTTTCTATTGTTAAGATTTGCACTGCAAGCATCTTTAGATATGTAGAACAGAAAACAATGTGGTTAAGAAGACAACGTATCTTCTTTCATGGTATCATGAGCATAGGCTATCGCGACACTTCAAATGGCAGGGAAACTTTTCTTCTGAGGTGCAAGTCTCCAAATGGTGGGAGATTTGCCTGCAGTGCTGGAAAAGGCTACTCCTCTCCAAAGCAGTCCAGGAACATTGCTTGTATTTCTACAGGCATGAGATCATTGGCCTGGCTTGGATATAGATTAGCAATGCCTATCCCCAATCCCATTATGAAGGTTTAGCTACAGTGTTTTGAGTTGCCAGTAATGGAAGATAGGTAGACTCGCAAGAAGAGGGATAAGGTGACAATTGGGCTACCTTAATTGGGGAGGGATTGGAAATCCAGCAGATTACAGGAATGAGGCCAGCAGTTAGGACCCCTTAATTCTGTTACTAGGTGTGAAGGAGAAGATAAATAGTTGGAACTGGGCAGGAGTAGTGGAAGGGCAGGATAAGGGAGGAACTTTTTGCAATATCTTTTTTTGGGGGGGATCTCACATATTGGGCGATAACCAGGAAGGAGGGGCTAGGTGGAGGTAAACATTGGTCACATGTGTTACAGTGCAATCCCCTGCATGTCTGTGCAGAAGTAAATCCCATTGTGTTCCATGGGGCTAACTCCCAGGGAAGTGTGTATAGGATTGCTGCTTTAGTCTCTCTTCCATACATTCTCTTGTCTTCTCCCCAGGCTATGGCTGTGCACCTTCACCTTGGCGGTGTCTCTAGGAGCTGTGCTCCTGCTGCCCTTCTCCATCATCAGCAACGAAGTGCTGCTTTCCTTCCCACAAAACTACTACATCCAGTGGTTAAATGGTTCCCTCATTCATGGTGAGCTCCACTCTCCTGCAGGATGAGTGCAGTTGGGGTCATAACTAATGCTGTCTGCACAGGCTGGGAGGGGGAAGGGGAGAGGGAGAGACACGCCTTTGGTTCCAGTCAATGTGAGAAATGGATTAGCCGTACGTATTTTGGGCTTGTCACTAATAGCTTCAGATACAATTTACTGCATGCTTTCCATTATGCTGCAAATGATAAAAGGCTTGGCTTCCTGCGCAGTCATCAGGTGTTCTTGGAATCCCAGCTTTGAGTTGCAGGATGTCTCGGCCTCTGAAGCTTGCCCAAACAGCGGAACAAATTGAAACCACAGTAACAGACTGGCTCTTTAGAGCTCCCTCTTTGTTTCCAATGTTATTTGTGATCTGATTGGGAATGAATGATGTATGACTTCTGGCTAAAGCCTCAAGCCAGCTAACAATCATTTAAAACAAAATTCAGGCAGGGTTTTCCACTTGAAAAATAAACGACCCCGTGGAAATAGTTTGCAGGGTGATGAAGGCATTTAGGATCAATCTTCCAAAGAGGAAAAGGATGGGGCATTGGGCTAATTAGATGTTGCCCTTGATCACAGAATATGTCATGTGCAGTGGTGTACCTGGGGTGGTGGTCAGGGAGAAATGTCCCCTGGCATCAGGCAGGGAGGGGCAGCAATATTGCCCTCACCTTGATCACACACCCCAATCGCCACTCTGCTTTGTGGGCTGCCCTCCTTCTCTTCCTCCTGCTGTTTTAAGCAGAGGGGGAGGAGCGTGGCCCCCAAAAGGCCTTCTGAGGGCCGGGGAAGCTGTGTGTGGCCCCTCTGGCCCTCAGAACGCCTGGGAGGGGTAGCAAGCACGGGGGGGGGAACCTCCAGGTTGGGGGAATGCCACTGACTATATGGGTGAAGGTGGGGGGTAAGAATTAATTGGCCAAATAGGAAAAACCAAATGCAGTTCCCGAAGAGCTTGACTGTCCATCTGGAGATTTGCCTTTGCTTAAATTGATTTCTTTCTTTCTTTTTAGGGCTTTGGAACCTTGTCTTCCTCTTCTCCAACCTCTCCTTGGTTTTTCTCATGCCTTTCACCTACTTCTTCACAGAGGCCGAAGGTTTTGCAGGATCAAAGAAGGTACCAGCAGGCTTTCTGGCATGCACTCTTCCATTACTTGGGTCTCCAGGTTTGAAGCAGCATGAAACACGCTTTCTCTTTTCAGGGGATCATGGCCCGTGTGTACGAGACATTTGTGGTTCTCCTGCTGCTGACACTGTTGGTGCTGGGAATGGTCTGGGTCGCGTCTGCCATTGTTGACAACAATGCAGCCAGCAGGGAGAATCTTTATGGTGAGTTTACACTTTCCAGTTGTAAAGCAACCTAATGCACTGTGTTAAGTGTAAGGACTAGTTGATTTAGCTGGATTTGCAAAACACAAATAGGATTAACTTGAAAACCCCCTCTCTGATAAGTGGGAATATGGTTATTGAAGGAGTAATCCTTTTTCAAGAGAAGTGTCACAGGTGTATGAAATTGTCTCATACTGAGTCCGATCATGGTCCCTCTAGGTCAATGATGGTGAACCGATGACATGCCCCAACATTTGAGGTGACACACCAGCGTTCACCAACGCCTGTCAAAAACTGAATTTGTTTTACTCACTTTTCATTTTTGTAATTATCTGGTGGTTCTTTATATAATACAAAGCACCACACATGATTGCAGTGTAGTTTTTGTTTAAATAAATGTATATAAATGTCTGTCTTTTGGGGGGGGGGGGGGTGACACACCAGCAGAGTCAAATTAAACATTTTCCAAGGTTTTGACACATCAAGCCCAAAAGATTCTCCATCACTGCTCTAGGTCAATATTGTCTACACTGTTGTAGTTGTGGGGCCCCCGTAGGCCAGAGAACCCCCAGAATAATGAACGTGGAGCAGGCCCAAATGTTGAGTTAAGCGGACTGGGGACTGCTTCTTCCTTGGAGGAAAATTTTGAGGAGTTGCTGGAAAAGACTAATATTATTGGGAGCTTGACTACTTGGTAAACACTCTATTAAGTGTGAGACTTAAAGCCTGTGAGTTAGAAAGGGAAAAAAGAATCTGTCCGGTGGAAGGACTGGCTGGAAATTGGGACACTTGGATTCCCCTTTTTGTGAAGGGGAAGGTTGGCTGTAGTTGGGTTACATATGGAAAAGCCTTGAAAACAGGTGGGCAATGCAAGTCTTGTATTCCTCAAAAGGTCATTGAATGTATCCTGTGCCTCTTTTTTTCTTTTTTTTTCTTGGCATGTCTCCATTTTCTTTGCCTGTGCTAGTGGCATGTTTCTTCAACTGTCTATCTTTGTCCCACAGACCTATGGGAATTTTACCTCCCCTACCTCTACTCGTGCATCTCCCTGTTTGGTGTGCTGCTGCTGTTATGTAAGTCTGTTGATTGGTTGGTTCCTTCTTGGTTGACTGCAGAGTGGGAGGAGAGCTCCGTGTCAGATTAGGAATCTAGACAGGAAGGCTCAATGGGCTCTAAATGTCTGGTTTAGTTCTGCAGTGTGTGATCCCCTTGGATAACCAGTGGCGGTCCGGTCCGGGAGCGCACCCCATGGCAGGTGCTGACCACGCGCCCCCCATGTCGCCCCGCCCCTGCGCGGAAACCCCAGAAACGCTCTATTTCAGAGCGTAAGGGAGGCGTGGGCGGGGCAGAAACCGCGCGGTCTCTCCCGGACCGCCCGCAGTGGCGCCCCGCCACTGCCCCGCGCCCCATGGCTCATGCCATGGGGTGCTACAGGTAAGATACGCACCTGTGGACAACCAACTTCTCTTGGGGTTTGGTCCTCTCCTTTTTAATATAGGGGGCGACAAACCATTCGTAACTTACTGAGCATCTGAAATTTGGGGTTCCATTTAAAAAATAGACTTGCTAACTCAGCCTGTTGCACAAAACACTAAGAGCTGCTGCAGGTGTGATAAAATTTCAACATGGCAATTTCATCTGCATAGAGGAAATGGCATGGAAAGAACTTGAAAGAGCTGTTTAGATTGCATCAGTGTGCCTGTGAGTGGTTTTGGTTTTGATAATACGGTTGTAAATTATCTGGATGAATGCAAATACAATACTGGCATGCAATACTGCTCTTTCAGCATGGGTGGTAGGGGGAGGTGTGGTTCCCTTGTCAAAGGATGGAAGAAGATATTTCCAAGTATCGGTAAATGGGATGAGCCCTTTTACGGCCATTTTGAGATATTCTTCGGTTTCAATACAGAAATGTCTTTTGCGCATACATTTGCCATTCATAGCATGACTGAAGTTCTTCTGCACCCACATCTGCTTTTTGACCTGCAAGTTCTTTGAACAACTTCACTGACCTCAGTTGGCTGCTTTTTTTGCAGTGGTGATAAGCTGCTTAGGCTGATAGTGGCATTTCCTAAGGGACTGCCAGTAGGTATCCAGTACACAGTGGCTTATCTAGGTGCAGATCATGGACTGAGGCTGCAGTCCTCTGCACACTTACCTGGCAGTAAGCTCCATTAACTATAATGGGACTTATTTCTGAGCAGACATAAGAACATAAGAAGAGCCCTGCTGGATCAGGCCAAAGGCCCATCTAGTCCAGCTTCCTGTATCTCACAGCAGCCCACCAGGTGCCCCAGGGAGGCATGAGACAACAAGATGCTTGCATCCTGTTGCCACTCCCTTGCACCCGGTACTCTGAAGTAGCCCACCACCTTTGTAAGCCACCACCTTTGCCTACAGCCCACGATGGACCTTTCCTCCAGAAATCCATCCAATCCCCTCTTAAAGGCATCAAGACCAGATGCCATCACCACCTCCTGTGGCAAAGAGTTCCACAGATTAACTACCCACATAGGATTAACTACATGCATAGGATTGGCCTATAAGGGAATGGGATATTACTGGATGTTAAGACCAATTTCCCTGTAGCCTGTGCCACTTTTTAGTGGTTCAATACCTACCTCTGCTTATGGAACAATGGATAGACGTTTCTGCCAAAGCTATTTGAAGGGTGACGATTTATTGATTTGCCTTGAGCGACATTACAGTAGGGCCTCAGGTGGCCTAACGTGGCAGTCTGCCAGACTGCATAGATCTCTGGGGTCTCTGGCAGGACAGAGTGTTTTGACACTTCCTGAAATTGATTTCTTCAGGGGTTCAAAAAGTGTTATGCTGAGGGGAGGGCAGTGGTGATGGCATCTCCTCTAGTTTGAGGCTCTTCAAAACAAATTCCAGGCGCTGCAGCATGACGGCACTTTAGGTGTTGGTTTTTCAAACCAGCTGGCTTTCCAGAGTTGTGACCACTGCCAGGACTGCTCTGTCTTGGATACAGTGTAAGCAAAATGTCCTTGTGGCTTTGCCGGTCTGGCAAAAAAAAGAAAGGTGCCTGCTGTTCCTTGACTGTGGAGAACAGTGCCACCTTCTGGCAGACAGGGGTTATTGTGACTTTAGATGCTAGCAGAGGGCCTCACAGCCTTTTCTCTCTCTCTCCACAGTGTGCACACCCTTTGGCCTGTCGCGTATGTTCACTGTCACAGGGACGCTGCTGGTGAAGCCCAGGGTAAGATCAGAAATTGCTTCAGTGTTTTTCCACACCCAGTATAAAAGGGAGGGGACTGGCTTGTTAACAAGAATGCATGTAATCTGGGAAGGGAGAAAGGCAGGAAGACTGGCTACAAGGGGGAATTCTCCAGACTCTGTGTGGACCAGTTGCCAGGGAGAGTGAATGTACCAAGGCTGCAGAAGAAGTACAAGAGGCTACTAGAGATGGGGCACAGCCACCTGCTGTCCATGGGGTACCCTAGGGGCTTATTTTGTTTCATTTATGTCCAATAATGGAACTCAATGGAATTATAATGGAACTCAAGGTGGTATACATGGGGTTCCCCAACAATCTCCCATCGAGGCACCAATCAAGGTCAGACCTTAGCTTCAGCAAAGTCGCTGTACTGTAAAAAACTAAGAGGGAGGATTGCAGCAACACGGTCCAGCACAGCACTGGACACCCAATGCAAAATAGGGAGATGTACAGCAGATGTGCTGTAGCTCCTGAATGCTGCCCTCATTTAGTAAAGCTCTTGCAGGGCAGAAAAAAAAACTTTATTTAAAATTAAAAATGACTTCAATTTCTTAAAATAAATGTGTGTTGCACATCAAATGGATTGCCACGGCTGTGAGCTTTCAGATTCAGTGTTCAAGAATAATTGGATTTGACCATAAAAGGCAAGCTTCTAGCCCCTGTGACTGTGGAACTAAACTTGAAAACACATCTGCTGCATCTGGTGGAATCCCTGAAGTTAAGATAGGGAGAGGAGATTGAACAGCACAGCACATCCATCACTAAGGAGTAGAATTTTGGCACTATGCAAAATCCCTTTTCCTGTCCTTATGACTATTTTATATAAATAAATGGATTCAAAGTTTCAAATTGTTTGTAGGCACCTAACACAGATCTTGGGTTCAAGCATAATAGGAAACCATGGTTTTCTACAACAAGAATGAGCCTAAGTGAGTCATAGGCTTACGTGGTCCTTTGCATAGAGTGAAGGCTTTTGCTTCCCTTCTGGAAAAAAAATGGAATTCCACATTCCATATGAAACTTGGGGAATTGCAGTTTTAACAAACTAAAGAAGGAACAAGCAAGGACGTTCATCCATGGTAAAACTAGTAAGCAAATAATAAAATAAAACTCAAACAAATCAACTCAAGGCAAATAATTCAGCTAACAGAATAATGTGCAGCTGCATTTTTATCCTACCTTTGGCAGTTGCACCAGAAATTACTCAGACCACTCTGAACTGTATCTCAGAAGCCTCAAGTGCTAGGAGCTGGATGTCTAACTTTGGTTTGAAAGACAAGATTGATTGCTGAATTCTGTGCCTCATGCCAATTTGGGGGGGTGTGATCACTAAGAAATGGGGGAATGTGCTGACCCTTCCCTGTCCTAAGAGCAACTCTGGCTCAGTTGCTTCCTATATCGACCCTAATAGTTTTGGCCATAGAACCTTACTTGGACAATTATAAAGGTAGAGCAAAGCATACCTGCCGTGTTCGTCCAACAGTTCCTTTTGAAATAACTTCCTTGAAAGGGAAAAAAAAGTAGTTTACTTGAGTGCCCCATGTTTCTCTCTCTCTCTCTCTCTCTCTCTCTCTCTCTCTCTCTCTCTCTCTCT
>JAJKFI010000094.1:2485893-2603539 GCA_029204185.1 Lerista edwardsae
GTGTGTGTGTGTGTGTGTGTGTGTGTGTGTGTGTGTGTGTGTGTGTGAGAGAGAGAGAGAGAGAGAGAGAGAGAGAGAGAGAGAGAAGTGGGTTTTTTTGTCTGTTTTTTTACATTTTGTGCCTGGTTTTTAGTGGTGTTTAAAACTTTCCCTCAGAGATGTGTGCCCTCCCTCTTCCACAATTATGGGCATCAGAAGTAAACTTGGGCCCATCTGTTTTGATGAGTTTCAAATGTGGTAACTGGAGAAAAAGCAGCCAGTGAGAGTACCTTCCCTACTGGGGAACGGAGAACTGGCTGCCCCCACATTATTTCTTGTATTCATTGTGAGAATGTGAACTTTGGTGTCTTCCGAGGTCAGGATTGTACTGAAATGTTGATACAAACCTTGTGCTTTACACTGACCATGCCTGCCTTCTGGCAGTCAGTTTTCCACAGTGGAGAACCTTTGCAGCTTCCTTGTGTAGCTCTCGAGAGACCTTAAACCACAGGAAAAAACTCCCTTATTGTGTAGCAAAGACCTGGAATTTGAACTGAGGTTGAATTGAGGTTTTTGAGAAGTCGGAGGATTGAATGAAGCAAGCTGGAAAGATTTAATATGGAAGAATGTGAGGCGGGAACAGCCCATTTTAAGTATTTACAATCTGAGTAATTGCACCCTTTCCTGCCCTCTCAAAGAAAGCAAACATCGAGTCTTCTGCCTCTGTTTGCATCAAAATCCCATGTCTCTGGATCTTGTACAAATGATTCTCTTGGTCATTGACAGCTGAGAGGACCTTTCCAGTTTGTCTGGATTCTCGGCATCCAGTGCTGAACAAGGGTGAACTGGAGGAAGTTTTAATTCCTCAGTTAAATTCTAATAGATATGTTTATGTGAGGAAAATACCCAAGTTTGGCTGAGGGGCTAGGGCCTGGTATCAGTTTGGCTTGCACAGTTGGGAGTGGTCATTCCTTACAAAAGCTAGAATGTACCTATGAGAGGGTACCCATGATTTGACTGCCTTATAGCAGGAGTTGCTTCCCTTTTGTGTGCTTCCCACTCCGTGTGTGTTGGGTTGGCAAGGCCACAACTGTCTGCCGTGTGTTGGCAGTGGAAGCAAAGCTTTTCTTCAAGCCTACAGCTCTCCCAAACGAAGCTCAAGTGCCCCTTGTGTGTCATCTGTAGAACTGCCAGATGTTGAGCCCTTTGTATGATGTGGCACTCCACCATCTCTGTTCATGGCTTGTGCAGAAGAGGGCTGAATAGTAAAGTCCTGTATCCTCGGCAGAGCCTAGCACTGGACAGGGCTGCGCGTGGATGAATATTTTGGTTGTGGGAACATCTTGCCGCATTATATGTAGGTTCCAAATCACTGGAGGCCGACCCAATTGGAAATCACTGAACTCTGCTTGTCTTGTTTTTGTTTGCATGTAGTGAATGTCTAGTCTCACTACTGTACTGTTCATGGGGCTTATTAGCCATATAAGCAATAAATTTGCCTGGTCTTTGTTTTTTCTCCTTGATCCCTCTGAATGGAAGCTGTGTATATTTATGGGAGGTTGGGGAAGGGTTATGTTCTACCATAAGAGACTTTCCAGCTATACTTGTGTCTTCAAATATGGTAGCAATTCAATGCATTTTCTTGTGGGAGGCTTTTTGTGCCTCACTTATGCTATGTGTGTGACTATCTAGCCCAGTGGTCTTCGACTTGTCAAGAGCTGGGACTGACTCCAACCCCACGACATGATGCCTACCATCGTGTGCGCTACATGAGAGGTGAATGAGTCAGCAGCCATCGCACTACTTCCTTTCCCACCTGGCGATGGACAGTGACTATTGGCTGTTACTGGGTGACTCAGTTCCTTCCCAGTCAGTTGAGAAAAGAGGAGGGGCAGTGAGTGGCATGGCAACAGAAGGCACTCCATTTTGAGAGACTGAGAGTGTTATCCTAACCTGGAGTTAGGCCTGCACAGTTGGGCCAGCAAAGTTTGGCCAGCACAAGGGCCACTGCAAAGTGCGTTTTGGACCACTCTCGGAGTCAGGGATGATGGCGCACGTCCGTGTGCTGGCCTTCTGACTCCGAGAGTGGTCCACACATTATGTTGTCCCTTGTGCTGGCCGAACTTTGCTGGCCCAACTGTGCAGGCCTAACTCCAGGTTAGTATTGCGCTCTGAGGGAGAGAAAGAGGAAGCAGAATGAAGGACAAGATCTAGGATAGGCACATGGGTGGGAGACTGAAGGGGCTTACTGAAGAGTTGGAGGCTTGGTCAAAGCCCCTCCAGTGTGTCTACCAGAATTCACCTCATCTAGGACCTTTGGGCCTGGCAACTGTTGTTCAGGCCTGAGCTTCAAAACAGAAAGCAGCAGCACAGCTGTGGCCCGCTGAAGTTGGGTTGGCCCACATCCTGCTCCTTTCCCACCTGTTGAAGACCTCTGGTCTAGTCATAGTTGACTTGGAAGTGATACATTTGTAATGCAAATGGACATTGTGGTCTCTGCAGATTTTATATTTGCACTATAAAGCAATTGAGGCAAAGCAAGCCAAAACATGGGACGTGGTGGCGCAGCGAGTTAATCCACTGTTGCTGGGCTTTTGACCGCAAGGTTGGGAGTTCGAGACTGCGTGACGGAGTGAGCTCCCGTTGCTTGTCCCAGCTCCTGCCAACCTAGCAGTTCGAAAGCACCTAAAATGCAAGTAGATAAATAGGGACCACTTCGGTGGGAAGGTAACGGCGTTCCGTGCGCTACGGCGTAGAGTCATGCTGGCCATATGATCGGACAAAAACGCTGGCTCTACAGGCTTTGAAATGGAGATGAGCACCACCCCCTACAGTCGGTCATGACTAGACCATTTGGTCATGGGGAAACCTTTACCTTTAAGCCAAAACAGGTAGGTGTGTGTGTGATTGTTGCAAATGGCAGTAAAATATTCCTAAAAGGGAGCAAAAGTCAAGTTCAGATGTGGGAACAGCTGGAGACGGAGAATCATCAGCCTGTAAACTTAAAATAGTAAATGCAGTCAGAGCTGAGCTACAGTGTTGTTTTAAGCACATGCTTTGCAAGCACTTGCAAGTAATGTGTAATTCTTCTTCAACAGCATGGTTCTTCAACTAGGGTCTTTGGACCTGCCCATGAGCCAGACTCTAAACTGACAGTAGCAGCTCCACCATCTTGTTTTACTGCTGAGGGGAGGGCATTTAGAGGGATGAGGAGACAGAGGAGGACTGACCAAAGGCAGGGGAGGATGGGAATCCCGGTGCTTGTAATAGTCTCATAGAAGAGGTGAAGGTTTTCTCACCCCTTTTTCTAAATCCCTCTCTTCAGCACAGAGGTACAGGACACCTCTGCAACTGGAGAAGGAGAAAGATGGATTTTGGCAACTCTGAACTTAAACTGGGTCGCTGTATTGCAAACATGATTAAAAGTAGGCTTTGTAGTGTGCAGTCTTTTTCTAACAGCATGCTAACATCAACACTTGATGTGGCTAAATAAGTTTGATGCAAACTGCATCTCCCAGGGTGCACTGAGCAGTCCTCACTTTTATTTGTATCTGTTCTGAAACAATCCTGCATCTCCTTTGCTCTCTTTCCCTGGTACTCCAGCATTGGCTGATAGCCCTCTTGAAGCCAGTGAAGTTTTCATGAGGGGTTACAAGGGTTTGCTACACATGCACTAGAATTGGAACCCTGAAAGAACTTACTTAGGCACTGGGGCAGAGCTGGGCCATCAGAGGATTTCCCCCCCCCCCCCATAAAAGTGCTCAGAGAAAGTGTTTTCTTGTCCCAGCTCTGCACTGCCAAGGGATGAGGAGGTCACTGTCCCTCACAGGCAGCATTTTCACCCAGGAGGAGAATAAGTTGAATGCAGAGCTCTACCTTGCCCTATCAATGCAGCACACAAATAGTGGGGCATGTACACAAGGAACTGGTTCTACAGTGATCTGAGGACCAAGCTGCAATGAGTATTGCCTTCTCTGTTCTCACAACTGTCCTGCAGTTGTGGAGGAGGGGGCCTGGCTGGTGTATTTTTTAGGTTTCTTCCCCCCCCCCTTTTCTCCACTGGCATTCCTACAGGGAAGCAAAATTATAAGTCTAGCAGGAACCTGAGCTCCTCTGTACCACAGCCCCTTGCCGCAAGAGCCATTCGCAGCTTGTAGAGCAAAGCCTCCAAACTGCAAATGGCTCTGGAGGTGAGGGGGAAAGACCGTGTTACACAGAAGCTCAGGCTCTTACCCCACCCTGTAGGAACTGCCTGTCTCAGTTCTGATTGGGTACAGCTGGATTAGTTTTGACTGTGGCTCATTCTGGAAAGGGTGGCTTTTAATGCACCCTACTAGTCTATTCCAATGAACATGAAATTGGGTGAACTCCAGAAGCTAGTGGAAGACAGGGAGGCTGGGTGTGCTGTGGTCCATGGGGTCGTGAAGAGTCGGACACAACTTAAGGACTGAACAACAAGTAGCCTATCATCCACTTTTGTGAAGTGGCGGCGGCTATATCTCTCTCTTCCTACAAAGTTGATTATTATATTTTTTGGCTTTGTGGCCTGGATCGCTTCTTGAGCCAGGGTCTGCCCTGCAGTGATGAGAGGAAAGGAGAAAGCTGAACCCTGTTCACCCTATCTTGTTGTATTCAAAAAGCTAAGGGTCAGCCTACCCCCCCCCCCTCCAAGAAAAGCACACACTCTTTGTCTTGAAGTGGCCTCCTCCCCTCGACCCAGAAGGCACGCAAGTGTAAAGACAAGTGAGGCACAAAAAGGCTCTGCAAGATGTGAAGCCGGCTGGCTGCTGCTGAATGTGGAGAGGCTTGGGCTGGGCACCTTCTTCCACTCATTTAAAAACATCTGAGCATGCAGGAAATCAAGTGTAGACAGCAGTAAAGTCAACTATAACTGCAGCAGATTGTCCTCCAGCACATGCTCCATCCAGTGACCTCATCCAAGCCCCCCCCCCAGAACTCGAGGTCCATTATCAGGCCCCAGTCTAAGTGCAGATCTTGACATTGGAATTCTCTCTGGCTTGATGAAACAGGATACCTGCCTAGATAATGAGATCTTCCACAGGAGGCCCCTTTGCCAGTTGAGGTGAAGTGGGCAGAGATCTGTGAGGAGGGCTTCTCAGTCTGGAGCACCTCTTGCTGACCCTGGTTTCTTTGTAGGCTGGGGCTTTTTAGTGGGTGTCAATATGATTTGACTCCTCCCCCCCTTTCTCCTCTTACTGGGTTTGATGCTGCCCTTTGTGGTGGTGTTTTTATGATCCTGCTTTGTGAGGAAAATCTGTATGAAGATATCTTTACATAATAAACCATCTTCCTAAAAAAAGAGTTGGGGGGGGGGGGACAGTTGTGTGAAATGATGGTTCTGAGAGAAAGTTAAGTCCGGAAAAACAGGAGCTGAATGCAGTGGGGGAATGCTTAGTGTTGCAGGAGCCTGCGTTCCTGTGTAACGGAGTCCCTCCCCATCTCCTCAAGAACCATTCGCGGCTCGGAGAGCAAAGCCTCAGAGCCAGCTCTTTGAGCCGCGAATGGCTCTGGAGGTGAGGGGGAGGTGCCGCATTACATAGGAGTTCAGGCCCCTGCAAAACTGAGCGTGCGTTTCCCCTCCTTAGAAACGCCACTGCCAGAATGCGCATTTCGGTGTTCTGTGGGTGGGTGCGGAGAGATCAAGGCTCGTGGAAACAGGTGTGTGTTCTGCGCCAGCACTACAACCACCACGCTCTTACTCCTAGTCTTGCCCCCTCCAACCACTGAAGGAAAGACTTGGCAGGGACGATTCCTCTGGTGACCAGCCTGTGCGGACTCGGCCTGCCCACCAGAGGGCGCCCCTGAGACAGGCAAGGAAAGGAGCGCTGCGGAGTCAGGATGGGCGATGCGCCGAAGGAGCGCGCGCCGGCCAAAGGTGACGGAGGGTGCGGGAGCGAAGGCGCTGCTGCCTCCTGTCACCCCCGCCGGAGCTCGCGCGGGCCCGTGGGCGCTTCATGCGAGGGCGGCACCCGAAGGGATGTGGCCGCTACAGATCCTCATGGGGGCCGAACTTAAAGGCGGAGCCGGGCAGCAGGAGCAATGGAGGAAGCCGGCTAGGCTGCCCCTCGCAAGCCACCCTGGAGGGAGGGAGGGAGACCCCGCGCTGCTCCCTCGGCTGGGGGCGCAGCTCGGCATTGGGGTGCAGCGGTAGCTCTTGGTAAGAAAGGGCTGCGGGGCACGGGAGGAGCTGGGCTGGTTCCCCGGAAGGTGCCCGTAGGTGGGATGCTCGCTCTCAAGGGGCGCTGCGCGCTGGCATGGGGAGGAGCCAGAGTTCTTTAGGGCGGCAGGAGAGAAGAACCCACATGCCGGGGCCCACGGGACTCGTGCAGCCAGCGCGGGCCATCTGAAGGTGTGGGAGTGCAGAGGAATCCCGGAGCCCCCCAACCTGGCCCAGCCGTGCCTCGACGATGCCCACCCCAGCTGACGGAACTCCTGGTGACTCACCGAGACTGGCACACTGAGCAGAGCCCCTGGCTGTTATGGCCTGGCATAGGTTGGTCGTGCTTGGACTTGCCTTGGCTAGCTGCCTCCTGCCCCCTGCTCAGGGCTGTGGCCCAGGCAGGGGGCCTGTGGGGCGGAAGCAGTATTCCCGCAAGAACCTGACGCCGCTGCAATACAAGCAGTTTGTGCCCAACATTGCGGAGCAGACTTTGGGTGCCAGTGGGAAAGCGGAGGGCAAAATCAGTCGCCACTCAGAGCACTTCAAAGACCTGGTGCCCAATTACAACCCTGACATCATCTTTAAGGATGAAGAAGATACAGGTGCAGACCGGCTGATGACTGAGGTGGGTACTACTTGTGGGCAGGGGGAGAGCCCAGAGACCCTGCATGCTTCTGCATGCTCACATGTGGTTTTATCAGAACCTTGACTATCTCAAGTGGAGAATAAAGACTGCCTCTGAGCATGTATTAACTTCCTTTCTTTTCATTATTGATTACTTAGCCGGAGTCCCAATACCACTGAGGTTTGGGAGAGGCTGAACAAAGTGGCTTCCTGTCAAGCTTGACTGCAGTGCCTTATTCTTCAAGTATGAATCACTGGGCATTCACAATCATTAGCAGGAATTGCTGCAGAACTTGTGCTCAAATATAAAACAGCCATAGCTGCTGCTAGTCAGTTAGTCTTGCATATTGCCTGTTCCCTGGGAATGCATAGTTGTGTGGGACAAGCATAGTGCTGCGGATCTGTAGTTCAGCACTATGTCATCCAGAGAGATCCCATTGTTGGGCACAGAAGCAGGTGGAGAGCTGTACCCTGCCAACAGCCCTGGTTCAGAGCTACTATGCAGAGAAGTTTATCTCTTGGCTTTTATTGTAAAATAAAAAACCTTGAAAATAAAACCCTGAGAGGAGAGAAGGACGGCAGGCAGAGCTTAAAGGCAATAGCAAGCATGCTAGATGGGCATGCTAGATGGGTCCAAGATCATTAGTTAGCTGTGAATACCTACAGGATTACTCCTGTACCACAAAGAGTACTTTATTGTACTCTTTACAATAAAGAGTTGGGTGCATGCACTTTGTACTTCCCTAGACAGAACCTGTGGGAGTTGATAGCCCGCATAGACTAATTTAAAATGTCAACATATCCCCATTGTATGAGAACAGATCTAATCCCCTCTTTCCTCTCTTCAAGGTGTATGTGGTTTTCTGCTGATATTTTTTTTTATTAGAAATTATCTCAGACTATTATAATAATAGCTCCCTATGCCCAAGCATAAAACTTCCATATATACAAGCATAAAACCTACACTGCCCAGAATGTATATTTGATTTGTTTAATGGCTCTTTTCCATTTTCTGTCCTGCAGAAAATCATATGTGGCACAAAGCCTGAATGGCTCAAAGGTGCTTCTCAGTATCATGTCTGAAAACACCCTGAGGGCTATGTGTGTATAGCTGGTCACAAGGACATGGGTTGGCAATTCATCCAGTCTTGGGGAACCCATTATATGTGGCACACAATGCTGTATTGCAAGGGGGTTTTATAATAAGAATAACTCTTGTCGTGCAAGTCTATGCATGTCTGCTCCAACATAAGTCCCATTGTGTTCAGTGAGCTTACTCCCAAGGGAGTGTGTATAGGATTTCAGCCTTTAAAACCTTCATGAATCTGAGACTGATTTGTTAGTCAAGTGAGACATCAGCCCCACTTTCTGAAATGCATTGTTACATTATCGTGATGATTAGATGTTTGTTTGTTAATTCTGTATCAGAGTTATTATCAGAGTTTGCACTGGAACATTCCATGATTGCACATCAATTTTAGTGGAAAAACAGAATGGAAATCTACCACATTAACTCCCATATGCAAAGATAAACCTCAAGGTTAAGCTCCTTGGAAAAAAAGTGTCATGGGAAGCTACCTTCCATGGCACTGGAATTCAGTGGTGAACAATTGACCAAGAACCTGGAAACAGAGGCTAGTTGCCTGCGCCAGCACCAAGTTGGTAGGGGCTTTGGGGCAAAGCCCTGCACTGGGTCCTCTTGGCAACACCACCCACTCTGACAGTGCATTGAGTGCTACCACTGCTACCTGTACTGACAGGTGTGCCCAGTGATGTCATTCAGGGGGAACGGACCAGAACGGGCGTTCCGGATCCTAACAGGCTCCATGGCTGGTTCCGGGTTCCCGACGAGTGCCAATCAAAAGAGAGTTCCTGTTCCTAAATCATTTGAATGACACCACTTGGTGTGCCCTCTGATAAATGCCGGCCCTGAACAGTGGCTTACCCTGATGCACGTTCTGTTGGGTGTGTTCAAAGCCAATCATTTCATTGGGTGTGTTCAAAGCCAATCAAAGCCAATTTGGTTCAAAGCCAAACCCCACAACCTGTAGGATCTCAACCAGCCATAGAAACATGCCCAATTTTACTGCGAAACTGCTGCACTTTTATGGCTGTTGGGAAGGGGCATCGCAGCTGTAGGGATGCATAAACTGCTGATGCAGACTGAGAAAAGCAGTTGATTTGCCAGTCTCCATATCAAGGCCAGACGTGGCCTTGGAAAAATGACATTTTAGCCAGATACAATTTTAATGATCCTGGTCTATTCTTTGTAAAGAGAGTTCCTTGAAGTGGTCCACATCTCCTAGTTACAAAATATGTCCTGACTACCACCACCCTTTAAAAAAAATTCCTGCTTTGGCAATGTGATGTCTTGCCCGAGTCAAATGAAGCCTGCCTCCCATAAGCAGCCAAGGCATATGTATTTATCATATTTAGGTATCTTATCTGCAACATCACTTACATTAATGAATATCCTCATCCCAGTCTAGTTGTGTTAAATGAAGCTTCCTCATGTGTGCATAAGTTAGGATAAGTCAGAGCAATCTTTCTAGTGCTACCATTCAATTATCCACAAGTCCATGCACTCAGCAGCATGCTGCGTCGCACAGTTCTGTGTGGTCGATCTCTGCACACTTACCAGCAGATGGCTACTGTGTGGGTTGAGTAGCCCAGAAACAAAATAAATTTACAAGCGTGCTGGTTGAACTTGCAGTTTGTGCCACAGGAAAACAAGAATATGAACCCCAGTAACGTACCCTCAGCTTTGTTGATCAACTTTCACGCAAAGGCACAACTTTGAGGCTCCCTGAAGCCTTGTCCTTGGGCATGAGTCCATTTCAATCACTGTTTCTGATTGTGACAGTCCTTGGTGTCTAGAAGGAACTCAGGTGAGAAGAAATTTAAATGTCTTCATAAATATGCCAAGTCTGCCTTCGGCTTCTCAGCGCAGGCAAAACTTTGCTAAATGTAAGTGCTTCAGGGAGAGTGAGTGGTGTGGCACAGGACCTACAATATAGAAATACTACCTTCTAAATGTGCAAGGATGGGATTTCTACAGAGAAATTCTTAAAGAGGATTCTAAAATTTATCTCCACCTTTGTATTGCAGAGAAATGAAGGTGGAAACACAAAGAATCCTGGCTGTCTAGGGACCCCCATCCTATAGTAAACAGTGCCGACAATACGCTCATACTGCTGGCACCAGGTGTCACAAAAGTGTTATAGGGCATTTTAATGCCAGCGCTAGCATCTCAGCACTGACGCAAGGTGCAACACCAGTAGGCACTGTGCCTCAGAGAAGGGTATAGCTTCATGTGGGTGGTGGTGGTGGTGGTGGTCTCTGTCGACGGGCAGAGCACGTTTTGGGGGCAAGGGAAGGCGGAGAGGGGGCAGAAGTGGGTTGAGGGAGGGCAGCTTGAGGGGAGAATTGGACCCAGGAGGGGGCAGAGATGGCAGCAGACTCTGCTGCCAAATCCAATGGTCTCCCCCAAGCTGCGGAGCCCTACACAGGCCTCCTCAGCTCTGCGCCCACTCAATAATGGGCACAGACACGTAAAGCTCCAAAGGCCCAAACAGAGACACATTTGGGCCTCCGGAGCTTTACACTGGGTAAGAGAAGAAATGTTCCATTCTCCCAGCTGCCCCAGCCCCATAAGGATAGAGTGGCAGCCATTTTGGTGCCGCTGTAGCCCTGAGAGAAGCCGGGGCTTAGAATTTGGCTGTAGGTCTGACCGAGTGTTGCCTTGGCAGTTAGTCATAAACATAAACACATTTATGCTTCATACCTAGGATGGAAAAAAATGGGGTTGTCGAGCACTGGGCAGGCCGGTGGGCTGAGTTTGCTCGGCAGGTTGCATTCAAGCTTGTAATATTTTAAATATTTTAATATTACATTGTTAGCCGCCTTGAGCATTTTCTCCTGCAAGGCGGGACACAAATCTTTAAAATAAATAATGTTTGGAAGCTGTAACACAAACGGGTGTAAATGGGTTCATTTTGATTGTACAGTATATCCCTAGTTGAGAAAAGTTGCTCTCACTTAAAGGGCCTGTACACAAAAAGATGGCTGAACTCCCTTTAGGGGAGGGGCTGTGTCTAACATGAGAGAGCACCTGCTTTGCATACCAAAGGTCCCAGGTTCAGTCTCTGGCAACTCCAGGTAGGGATGAGGGCAGCTGCTCTCTGAGAGCCACTGCCGTCGGATTTTATATTGCAGTGATGGTGGGCATTTCCTACACTGGTGTAGCCTGCAAAATAGGGAATGTAGAGGACGTCATGTTGAAAGTTCCCAGATGTGTTTTCCTGGGTAAGGGGTGCAGTGATCAGCCACTGTTGGGTTGTTCCATTGTACCAACTGATGTGACCTGCAGGTGTCTGATACAGAGCTGCGTCTCATGGCTTGCTATGTTTGGAAGAGTAGCTAAACCCCAGGGCCAGGTCAGTGCAGAGGTGATAGGATTGTGCCTCTGTCCTTCTTATGTGTGTAACTGCCCTTCTATGACAGTGTCTTAGAGAAAAAGGGCAGCAGGCGTAGGGAGGGGAGAGAAGAGACATTTCTCCTTTGGGACAATGACATTTTGCCTCTTGTGGGCAGAAAGCTGACTTCATTCCACTTTCCTGCTGCTGAGTCACAACATGCCATCTGAAGCCAGGGTGGGTGAGGGTTTGCAGGAGGCATTTAATTTTGAATAGCTATGGGGGTGTACAGAGAACAAAGAGAAGAATTGCAGGAAGGTCGCCTGGTTCCTCTGAGACATCAGAGACTGTCCTAGACACCAGACAGGAGGCCTGTGCCCCAGTACATGCAGTCCTTTGGGATGATTCCGTGGGTGCATTTTGTTCATGCTCAGAAACTGATAATGATCATATTTGGGGTCAGGAAGGAGTAGTTCTCTGGGCCGAATCACCTACAGAACCTATTTCTCTTGTGGTTTTTTATTTTGTTTTACATTGTGTTTGGATTTTTTGCACTTCTTGTAGCAGGCAGCTCGACTCAAGTTGCCTTGAATCATCAGAACCTATTCATTTTATGATGCATCTCCTCTCTGAGGCTTCAGTCCCACTTTCCTGGGAGTAAGCCCCGTCTGAACACAGTGGGATGTGCTTCGAGACCCAGGTGGTAACAGTGTCGGCAGCACCACTGATACCCTATCCCACTACCAGGACTGTACCTGCTTTTCCAGGTCCACTTGTACTTGTGCCAGTTAAATCACTGGCACATGGCCAAGTAGACCCTTGCAAGTGACAGAGGCTTACACCAGGCAAGGGGATGTTACCTTCATGACTGCCCCCCGCACAGGATGCAGCTGGGTTTTTTTGATAGGGTTGGGCTGTAAGATGTTTACAGTCTGGGAGTGGACCTGTCCTGCCTGTACACCAGGCTGAGGGCTCAATCCTGTGGACCCTAGTGTGGGCCATATGAGCGTACTGCCTGCGCTTGTGTTGCAGAAGGTGCCATAAGTCATTTCCAGTGCCGGTGGTAAGGTGTTACCGCCGGGCTCGGGGAACGCTGGTCCAATGCCGGCCCCGTGCCTCCCGGAGGCGGCAATGCAAGCTGGCAAGCGGTGTGTGCACCAGTCACTGGTGATGCTGCCTTTCCAGGTGGGGCAAGAGGGTGTTCCTGGGCAAGGGGAGGGGCAGAGTGAGGGTAGGATGGGCAGCGACCTTCACCGCCAGATCCCGACCTCTATGTTGGGCCGCGTAGCTCAACACAGAGGCAAATAGACCTGCAAGCACCCTTACCACGGGGAAAGGGGACAAATGTCACCTTCTCCCATGGCACCTCCTGTGGTTTGCCTGGCTGCCACGAGATGCAGCAGTAGCCACCTGGCTACCACTGCTCACGGGTGGCCAGGCAGCCCAGGATTGGGCTGTGAGTCTTCCATATTTCCACTATCTGTATTTATTGGAACCGCTGAAAAATTTCTCATTTACATTCCTCAGTATATGGCTGTAGCAGGTCAGAGATGTCTGCAAACCAATGGTGGTAAGTGAATAGAATCAGATATACTGCCAATTACTGGTGGTTTTGGTGCCACTGTTTCCATTTAATGTGAACTGTGAAGAAGCATCACCAGCCAATTACAGAGTCACTTCCATGTTCATTACTGTGAATATAATATTGGAAGAAGAATTTTCACAAGGCTGTACTTGCATCCATGGCCTAGATAAGTCACCTGCTCAAATTCTCTTCCAAGAAGCCCATCTCTCATGTGTTGTAACTGCAATCAGGAGTACTTTGTTTCATGCATTTCTGGCATGCTCAGGACAGGGTTCTGCAGATATTCAGAATGTTGAATGTCAAACAGGTGAGGGAATGGAGATCCTCTTGATTGTATTCAGTGGTGTAGCTACCTATGGGGCAGCGGTCACAGTGCCCTAGGTGCCATCTTCAGGGGGGTGTCACTACTGAACCCCAAATTCCAAAAATCGTAAGTTTATGGCATAATATGGTCATGCTGTATTCCATTGGATGTGGAATTCCACCCGGAATTCAGTGGAAAAAACCAGAGTGTAATATCTCTATTCTGTCAAAAGTTATAACCAAAAAAGTAAAAACAAAAAATAAAACTTCTTTTGAACAAATAGCGATGTTTAAAATAGCAGTTTTAAGGACTAATACCATCATGCAGTGATGCATCTTGGTAATACAAATGACTGAGGGTCAAACTTAATGCAACGTTTAATCATGTCTTTGAATCTTATGCTTGAGATTCTCCACATCCTCTTGTCAGCCAAGTGCAGCCAAGGGGTGTGACTGTGTGATTTGGTGCAGGGCCACAGGGGTCTCTCTGTGTGAGGGAGGGAGGGAAGGAGGGAGGTTAAGCCTTTTTCCCCAGGCCATTCCCCCACCCCGATACCTGCCCCCTGAAGCTGCTACTCTCCTTAAATACTGTAGAAGGTGGGGGATTTTCATCCGGAAAATGGCAATGGGGAAAAGGTTGTCCTGTAGTCCTGATCCAGCATCTCCTCTTCCCCACTAGCTGGTTGAAAACAAGATGTGGAGTATCCCAAGCACAGGATTCAAAGGCAAGTTCCAGTTTGACCCTTGTGGTGTCCAGTAGCTTCTGCTCCTTAGATTGAAAAAGGTAGAGAGCGATGGAGTGGAGCAATGCTCTCCTCTTCCCTCACACTTCCTGTTCTGCTCCAGCCCCTCTTTGTTTCCAGTCCAAGGAAGAGGAAGTGCAGTGGAGGCGAGTTGGCTATGCCCCTGAGTGAGAGCCTTGGGTTTTAATCTATGTCCAGTTATCCTGGCAATAACTTTATTCCTAGCAGCATATGCAAATGGACAACCACCAAACATGTAAGGTGACCTGCATAGTTCATGTTGACACTTCCAACAGTTATCAATATTCTTTTTACACATTCTATTTAGTCTTGCAGGTTGATTATACTAACAAGTCAGCTTATATTGTGACTCCCTGAGGATGTTATATAAAGCACAAACAGACTTATGAATCATTTCTCATATGGGGTTTGGTCTGTAACTCCCAAATCTTGGGCCCATAATACTTGATAAGATTCATGATTTCTTTCAAAATTTGCAGGACATTTATAGTAGGAACAATTGTTGCTCTCTTCTAGCTGCCCTGTTTTCTAGCAAAGTTTCAGGTGCAATAAGGAATCTTAGTGGAAAATCTCCCCTTGGTCCTTGTAGAATAAAATATCTTGGCTAACAATATTACAAATGTCTCTGGTTCATCCTGTGTTCTCATTTCCTCTCTTTTCATAGGCTTCAGCCTACACTCCTATCCTTAAGCTGTTTTTTAATTTAAACTTCTATTGGTTTTTGGTTTTGGTTTAATATGAACAGTGTTTGACTCCCATCCCACCCAGAACAAATACTCTGTTGTCTCAACTACCGCAAACGTTAAACTATACTGAATAGTGAACCAGTCCTAGGAAAAGAGCGAGAGAGAGAAGAAGAAAAAACAGAAGGAAAAAAGTGGGGACAGGGATTTAAAGGGGAGACAAAGAGCAGAGTATTTGAGAAGGAGCAGAAGCATCTGTTTTGTGGTGGTACAGCATTAGGATGAAAATCTCAAACCTCTGGAACAAACAGCATTTCTCTTGCGATCACTATATTGTCTCTTTGAATCCAACTTTGGTTTCTCTTTGGACTTTGGTCTGTCTGATCCAAGTTCTTTGCCCACTTTTATCAACTAGCCCTTCTGATGTGAACAACATTTTAAGGGAACTTGAACTGCTACTTAGATGTTGGTTATAAATAACAAATATCCACCCTTCCACCATAAGATCTGAAGCTTTCAAGCTCCACAAAAGTGAGACAGGCCTGGGAATCTTAAAAATTCCTCTTCTGCTCCATTTTCTGTGCCCATTCTGGCCTAGTCACAAAAGTTGGGCATTATCGCTGCAGTGGGAGGGGGAGGAGGAGGAGGAGACAGGGCTATTCCAAAGAGACAGGTAGAAAATGATGTTGCTGAAGGAGGATCACTCAGACCAAGAAAAAGTTATTACAGGAGGCCTTTTCTAACAACCAGGCCAAGGACCAGGAGCTATTGCTATTCATTTGCCTGGATTCCCAGGGGTACTTCAAGATTCCTTTCTGTTTAAGATTGTGTTTAAACTTATCTTTTTATGTGCAAGGGTGCAGGGGAAAACATGCACAGTAGTCAGTTTTCTTTTTAAATGTGTTCAACAAAAAAAGAAATTCCCACCTCTATGTCTCAACTGTGTGTCATTTTATCACTTTTAGGGCACAATCCTAACTTGTAGTTAGGTGGGTTCATGTACTCTGCGCCAGCTTTGGAGTGTCGCTAAAGCATGTTTGCACCACTTCAGGGCAGGCTAGTCTGGCACACGGCAAAGATATGTGCTGGCCTGCCTGCTCCCTGACCCAGCGCCAGCTAAGACCAGCCAATTTTGGCCAGCCTGAGGGCTTGGGAGGGTGGGGGAAGGCGGAACAGGGAAGGGGGAGGCTAGCCGGGGTCAGACTGACCCAGGGATGGGATAGGATTCTAACCCCTTCGTCCCCTTCTTGGTCAGCCCTGATTTTGCCAGTGTAGCTCCAAGCAGCAACTTGGAGGGGCTGCTGCTTGCCACCAGGGAAGAGGAATTATTTCTCCTTATGCTGCGCCAAGTGGTAGCTGGCCCAAACCTCCACTGGATACAGCACAGGCTGACTGGCCTGCCTGTTCCAGTGTGGGTTAAGATTGGGCTGCCTATTATCTACCTCCAAAGCGGGTGCATTCTGATATTGGGCCTGGGCAAGCATACAGACAGACATTTTTTGACCTTATGTTAATAACATATTATATGTTACATAACATAATAACATAATCTTCTATATATATATATAAAAAAGAGAACGTATGTATGTATGTGCGTATGTTCCGCATTAGCTCTGGAATGCCTGGAGCGATTGACACCAAACTCGGTACGCATGTGCCTTGTGATCTGGAAAGAAATACTGTGGGGGTAAGGCACCCCTAGCGCCCCCGGGGGTGGGGGTGCAAAGGGGGTGCCATGTAAAAATACTCAAAAACAGCCGATATCGGTGTCAAATCCATAGTTTTCGGGGTCGCCGAGATGAACGGTGACACTCCCGATGCCATGTAAGTCCACATTTGGCCCCCCTCGGCATGGGGGTGAGAAGGGGTGCCAGATACAGTGCTTGGAAATAGAACGTCCACAGCATGCTGCTGGTGGCGTAGAGGACCCCATTTGATTTCAGACTTCACAACTCATCCCACTTCTAGAACTACTGTGGCAGTAAGACACCCCTCGCACCCCTAGGGGTGGGGGTGCGAAGAGGGTGCCATGTAAAAATACTCGAAAACGGCCAATATCGGTGTCGAATCCATAGTTTTCGGGGTCGCCGAGATGACACTCCTGATGCCGTGTAAGTCCGAGTTCGGCCCTCCTCGGCATGGGGGATGAGAAGGGATGAAAAATAAAATGTCCAAAATGACCAACGTTAGTGTCAAATCCATAGTTTTCGGGGTCACTAAGCTGATTGGTGACATTCCCGATGACATTTAAGCCCAAGTTTAGTTGCATCAGACAAATAGAACTCTGTAGAACCTTCTGGAAATTTTTAGAAATCATTATGCCCCGGTCTTGGACTCATGATGTTCGAGACAATTCCAGCGCCCACTCGAATCTTAGATGGTCGTATTTACAGGGAGCTAACTCGGCAAGTCTTCCAGTTTATCATCGTACAGTGACTGTGACAGTTTCATTTCGCTCTTTTAGTTGATTGTATAAGTGGGACTTAATTTGACAGTGATAGTGTGCATCACTGATTTCCATGCGGGCGAAGCCACGGGCAAACAGCTAGTATGTTAATAACATAATAACCTTATGTTATTGGGGGGGGGGGTAATGTCAATCAATACTAAACAACAAAACAAAAACAAACCACCCTGCTCCACCAAATTTAATGTCACTCAATACATTTCAAAAGCAATTTGATCGTTAAGTATTGTTTACACACACACACACACACACACACAGGGTGAGAGAGAGAGAATAATGTTTTACACTGTGAAATTCTTTTTAGTCATCCCAATGCCTTTGCATTCACTAGCCAGAAAATGGCAATGTAGGAGAAAATTATTGGGCATTTATATAAAATGGCTTGGGGGTGGTGGTGGAATGTCTGGCATAGAAGAGTCCATCCAATTTATATTTACATGCTTCCCTCTGCCAATCTGCCCTTTCATGGTGGGGCCAATGCAAGTGCTGGTTGAAGGAATCACTGATCTCACTCAATGGTCTTCCAGTAAGCCCTTGTGCTCCTTTGCTCTGGTTTGCAGTCAGGAGGCAAATCAGCCACTTGGCTCTGATGCCTTCAGCTTGCTGCTGAGAGCTAGCTGGGTCCTGAAACCCCCCAGTGGGAGTAGTAGGGGGAGGATCGGGCAGCCCAGCAAGGTCCCATATATGACACGTCCTACAGTGGCCTTTTCCCCCTGCACTGACACCAGTCCAGGGAGCATGGAGCTGCTGAAAGAGTTCTTTGTCGCAAAGTTGATGATTTTGCTGTTATTATCCAAGGAGTTTGAATTCTCGCTGAGTTAAGTAATTCTGGGCCTGGAAAACAGCTATTGTCCTCAGGCCCAGGAGCTGATGGGAAGTGTCTTGCATTCCTCTTCAGGCTTCTAGCATGTTTCTTTCACTACAGATAAGACTATGTTCCCTTTTTCAAAATGAAATGCCATTTCCCCACCCACCCTGGACTTCCCTTCCCCATCTCCTGGCTCTCTAATTGGTCATCGTGCCATTTGTCCAGATGTTCTGGTCATATTCATGTGCGAGAGGGAGCTCCTTATTTCTTTTTAAAATATTTCTAGCCCGCCTTTTCTCTGAATAGTCAAGGACGTTAAAAGCATGGATTTCAAAACACGATAAAGGCCAACAGAGCACACCTTTTAAAAGACTAAATGAAGCAAACTGGGAGAGGGGAAAATAAGCTGTAAAAACACAATGCTCAAAAGTAATTGGGGAAGGCCTGTTGGAATCAATGTGTTTTCACCCACTTTCAAAAATGTAGGCAGGAAGAAGCACAGTGAACCTTCTGTGAGCCGAAATCCTGTACTGTGCTGGAATGCAGAGGCAGATTTAACGGAGGGCAAAGCTCTAAGTTTTGCAAGAAGCCTTTACCTTGCAGTGGAAATCACTCCTCTCCTGCACCGTTTTAGCCAATCCTCACAGGGAACAGCAACATCTTGGCGTTTCTTACTGGCTACAGCAGCAAGGGAGAGGAGGGATTTACATGACAGGGTAAGGCTTCCTGCAAAACTTAGAGCTTTGCCCTCCCTGTAGATCCGCCTCTGCTGGAATGGCGAGGCCGATGGGCCTGTGCCATATTCAACGCAGTATTAGGGAGGCTGGAGCCTCCCCTTTGCGTTACTCAGATCTGTGCCTGCTAACCAGCCAAGCGGCCCAAATTAAAGCTGCGCAGCCTCCCGGACAGACTTAGGATTCAGCCTTATGGCCAAATCCTGGGCCCACCTCCCTCCCGGGCTGCCATGCCTGCCAGCCCGCCCACTGCCCACCCAGAAATGCCCTTCCTCCGCCCACTCCCTCCCCCATCCCAATATGATGCCTCCCTTGCGCCAGCCAGCTCCAGCCTACGCAAGGGAGATGCAGCGCGGGCACAACACGAACACCAGTCCCGTCGCTGTAGCCCGACGCAGGGGTGCCATTTGGTGCCCCCACGTCGGCACTACCAATGTCGCACCGACCCTATGACGTAGCGTCAGTTTGACGGGTGCACTTGGATTGCGCTGCCCGTTCCATAGGGAGGAAGCCACCGTTGAGAAGGCCCTCCTGTGCAAACCTATTAGTTGTGCCTGGGACAGCTGGGGAACATGTAAAAGTGCCTCCCCATAGGACATTGGCACATCGATAGATGTGGGGGAAGGCGGCGGTCCTTCAGTGCCCAGGCCCCAAAACACTTAGGGCTTTAAAGGCCATAACTAGCACTTTGAAGCAAACTGACAGGTGCTGCAGCTTGAGCATTATATGATCATAATATCTTACTACCATTAATACACTGATGCATTCTGCACTAATTGAAGCTTCTCTGCAGACTCTTCAAGGGCAGCCACATACAAAATGTGTTGCAGAGATCCAAACAAGAGGTGACTGGCTTCATGAATAGCGATAACCTCTTTCTGTCTGAGCCAGAAAGTATAGCTGCTGTACCAACCAAAAGCATTGTGCCAAAAAGCATTCCTGGCCACAGCCACCCCCCGGACATCCAAGAGCAGTGCTGTGTCTGGAAGTACTCTCAGACAGTTATCATTCAAGGGCAAGTGGAACCACCCAAAACCCGTCAATCAATTGGGGCCCAGTCCTACGCAATTTTCTAGCACTGATGCAGCCGCAATGCAGCCCCAAAGTAAGGGGACAATGTTCCCGTACATTGAGGAGGCCTCCATGACTATCCCTCCACTGCAAGATGCAGCACACACACCATTAGTATGATTGCATCAGTGCTGGAAAGTTGGATAGGATTGGGTACTAAATTTCCTGACCAAGAGAGCTCTGTCTTGTCTGTGCTTAATCTCAGCTTCTTTGCCCACATCCAACCCTTCACCAACTAAAGACATCATTTCAGGGTATCTGCAGGCAAAGAGAGGCAAGGGTGGATGTCATTGTCATCTACATATTGATGACACCTCTGACCAACCCCCACAAATGAACTCCCCCAGTGGTTTCATCTGGAATAGATGTTAATAGGAGACAAAATGAAACTCTGCAGAACACCATACAGCAAAGAGCACAATGCAGAGCAAGGTTCTCCCAGCACCAGCTTCTGAAGCCCACCCTCCTGAAAGGACCAGAGCCACCATAAAGCTGTGCTCACTTATATATACCCACACCAGCTAGGTAGTTCAGAAGGATACCGCGGAGCGATGGGATCTACAAACGACTTGGGGGAACGGAGGGCGGGACTTAGGCGGGACTACCGTTTGATTGGCAGCCCGTCCGTGCACTTCCGCTTTCGTTCCGCTCACCCCACGGCCGTCCCTGGCCTCGGAGGGGGCGCCTGCTCGCCCGGGGCGAAGGATGCCACCCCAGGCCTGCTCACCTGGGGGGGAAGGGTGGCACCCTCCCCCCCGGGCGAGCAGGCACCCCCTCCGAGGCCAGGGACGGCCACGGGGCGAGCGGAACGAAAGCGGAAGTGCACGGATGGGCTACCAATCAAACGGTAGTCCCGCCTAAGTCCCACCCTCCGTTCCCCCAAGTCGTTTGTAGATCCCATTGCTGATACTGTGGCTGATGGTAGCAAACACCACTGAGAGGTCAAAAAGGCCATTAGAGTGAAAAAAGTTGCTTCAGTTTCAAAACCAGGTCAAAAGCCAGGCTGAAGCTGCTTAAGATACTCAAAGCTTACATAGGCATCTCTGGACTGGTGTTTCCACCATATGCTCAAGCACCTTACCCAAGAATGGGTAAGAAGTTGGAGACTTCAAGAACCTAATAATATCCCAAGTAAAGGCCCAATCCTATGAGCCATAGCGCGGGTGGTATGAGCATACTGCATAGTTGGTAACCCCTGCTAACTAGGCAAGGGGCACTTTTTCAAGTGGTGCCCTCTTATATTTAGCAGGGGGAGAGCAATTGTCCCTCTTCACCCCAGCACAGTGTCTTTCTCGTGGCTGTCGCTGGTGGTGTTCTCCATTCTTTTAGATTGTGAGCCCTTTTGGGACAGGGAACCATTTAACTTTAATGTTATTATTTGCCTGTAAACCGCTTTGTGAACTTTGTGTTGAAAAGCGGTATATAAATACTAGTGATTGATTGATTGATTGATTGATTGATTGATTGATTGATTGATTGGTTGGTTGATACTGCTTGCGCTTGTGTTGCAAAAGGTGCCGACAGGCACCTCCAGCGTTAAGCCATTACTACTGGCGCTGGGCAAACGCTGGCACAACGGCCCAGAGGAGGCAAGAGCAAGCAAGAGCCAGTGTGTGCGCTGGTTGCTGGCGCTGCGGCCATTTCAAGCAGGGCAGGAGAGCGTTCTTGGGCACGGGAGGGCACGGGACTTCACTGCTGGATCCTGACCTCCTGGCTAAATTAGAGCTGAGTGGACTCATCACCCGCCCATACCCGTACAGCTGGGAAAGGGGACGAATGTCCCCGTCTCCCACAGAGCCTCCTCCGGCTGCCTGGCTGCTGTGGGATGCAGCGGTAGCCACCTGGCTACCACTGCTCACTAGGGCAGCCAGGCAGCTCAGGATTGGGCTGTTAATAATTTTGTGCGGCCGAATTGACTGGCCTTGTCTCAGGTGCAAATAACTTATTGAAAGGGGGGAAGCAATGAGCTAGCTGTCTGTTACCTTGAAGAAAATTAAATTTCTGGTTACCACAGTTCTTATCTTCCTCGAGTGCTTTATCTGTGCTTTGACCCTTGTTTCTAATTGCTCTGATTTTGCACCATGAGAAAATCACCGTTGTGGTTTCAGTGCTTTGTTTAAAACCGAAAACAGATTTAAAATCCTGTCTCGTGTGCTCCTGGTCTTCTGCTTTGTTATAAAGCACAAGCATAATTGAATTCTTAATGTGGAGGGGGGATCTCTCTGTCACCAGTTGTTCTGCTCCGCTCCTCAACACTGACTTTATCGCCCTGCTCTAAGAATTATCTTTCTTCAAAGAGACATGGCTGTGTTTAAGTTGTGTGATATACAAATGACAAAACTGATGAAAGCAGTGAGAGATCAGTGATGCAGAGGCAAGACCAACAGTGCCACTGGAAGAATACAGTTGCAGCCAATTGCAGCTTCCTGACAAGTACAACTCTATGACAGACATGTTTGCAAACCGTGTTTGTCACATTTTCCCCCTCCGCCTTCGAATGTAGACCTAAGGTGTTGCAAGTGTGTGTACCTAATGTACAATGTGTGAAGTAGCCCACTGGTGTTTTATGTTTGTGACACATTCAGGGCTATATGCCCTCACAACTGGAAAAAACAAAATGACAGCCTGTCAGGAAGTCACTTGAAATCAGCCCTGAGAAACACTAAATTCTGTGGAATGCATTAATTTGGCAGGTGTACATGTTATGCTTAGCTCTGCTTCTGTAAATCATGGAGAAGCTTCACTTCCCTAACCTCTGTAAATTGTGCTGAGTCCTCCTGTTGCCTTCAGAGTTTCACTAGGCATTACCTACCTGTATACTGTTTCTGGCCTGGCTTTGCAACCATGTGATCTAGAAACATGTAAAATGAAAGTTGAGACTCTTGGGTTGCTGGATTCAGAGTCCGCTACCAAGTTCTCTGTGCTTCGGAGAAACTGCAGAGTACACAAAGGCCCTGTGATATCAGTAAAGGACACTGTACAAAGTAATAGCAAGAAACCAGATGCAGTAGTGACTTCTCTCCTTAGAGAAACCGGCGTTTGAATCTAATCAGAAATGGTGGCAAAAACAAGTGCTCAATTAAATGTAGCCCAGCAGGGGGTGCTGCACAAGTTGGTGGGTAGGAGAGCTTGCTGGGGGAGCAAACAAGGAGCAGGATGCTAATCAAGAAATCTTGCTTTCTGCCCACCCTCGCCCTGCACAGCCTAGAACAGGTTAATTAAAAACCAGATAATGACTCTGAATGTGTTTTTCTCAGGGTGGTTGGTAACCAACAGTCTGTGCTTTTTCCACATGGCTGCTTCAGTGTGGGAGGTGGGCTAATCCCAAAGAGTTAATGGTTAATTCCCAAGGGCCAAGATCAACCCCCCCCTTTTTTTAAAGAGCTTTTGCTTTCTTCGTTGTTTTTATAAATAGATTGGGCAACAAATGGGTGGGTGGAGGGTAAGAATAAAGCTGTTCTTAAAAAGGCAACATATTTCTGAGAAAACAAATTAACACTTTCAGGAAACAATAAAAAAACAACTCTGAGTGTTTAAAATGTTCAGCATCTACATTTTTTCTTTTTCTTGATTTGAACATTCTTGAATGTTGATGGGTCATTTCCCCCTTCCCAGGCTACTACTAACATGGAGCTGATAATTAAATTTAGGAAAAATGTGAGTGCAAGCGTTTGAAATGTGAACAAAAGGGCTACTGCAGAACTGACCAGTAGCTTGCTGACCAATACGGTACTGATGTATTGAGAATTCCAGCTGGCCCAACTACAACTACAACTAACAATACATTAAAATACACGAGAGTATTTTGAACATTCTTTCCTATTTCATTTACTGTAATTGGCACACGCGTGGCTCTTCCTCTCTCTCAGCAAAGGCAAGCCAGAACATACAAGCCTTGCAGCACCTCTGACAGAGTCTAATGGCGTATGTAATCCTAACCTTGAGATCCACTTACGTAGCGGCTGCTAAGCTATCTCTTTGGCTGTATTATGCTGGCATAATACTCAGTCCCATACACACTCGCAGCAGCACAATAGACATCAAAACAATACCAGCAGAAACAAGATAATATAGGAACACTATCACTCCCCCAATGTCCCTGGCATATCTGCTGATGTCTACCAGTCACAATATTGTGCACTGTGGGGGCACCAATCAATGGGCAGCAGTCACAGAACTCAATCCACTCCTTCTTCCATCCACAGTTATGCTTCCAGAAGGGACTCACAATGCCTCTCTATCTATCAACCTTTTTTTACAAAGCAAGGGCCAGACAGGAAAGGAAAGATTGCGATTCCAGCCACAACAAGAAGTTCCCTTCATAGTCCTGTCATCAGGAGATCTGCATTTAGCCCCATAACCCCATCCTGCCAGAAGAAAAGTTTGATTCCTGCTGTGATGCCAGGAACAGGAATCCCATAAAAACAGTGTTCAGGGCAAGCATGCAGTGCTCTAGACCAAAGGATGGTAATGTTTCTACGGCTTCCAATCAGTCTGAGCCCTTCACAAACTTTACAGGTGGTTCTACATCTCACCACCCAGCTAGAGTGCAAAATAGCTTGCAGCTGGTTCCAGTGATGGGACATCAGGGGGAAGGAAATTACAGAAATACCTTTTGGAAGCTGTTAAAAGACATTTGGACCAAACCCAGCATTGTGCCTGGAACCATAATGGCAAACTAAACCACACAGGGTGCCAAAAATGTCTGTCTCAAAGAGAGGCTACCTGCACTTTTGACAAAAGATGCACAGAGCTTGCTGGGTGATACAGAATCTCCTGCACACAGTGGTGTCATTCAAATAACTTAGAAACTCACTTTTGATTGGCACTTGTCGGGAACCCGGAACCAGCCACGGAGCCCGTTAGGATCCGGAATGCCCGTTCTGGTCCGTTCCCCCTGAATGACATCACTGCCTGCACACCAAGAGAAAATGAGCCAGAACATTCTCTTACCTCTATCAGTCGCCCAGGGGCATACAGATGTTAAAAGTGACCCAATCAACTTGATCATAGAATTTGTTTTATTCAATTTCTATTAGTATCTTGCTCAGAATAAATATTGTATTGCTCAGTATATTGATTTGCTTATATTGATCTGATTTGGTCTAGCCCCACCTGGAAGCCCGTAGGAAGCCCGTAGGGATGTTGGAACTCTGATGCATCTCACTGCTCTTTTCCTAGTCTCTCTTAGAAGCTCCAACCCTAGGCAGCCTGTATTTTAATGCCTCCTTGATCCTTGCTCCCCACAGCGTTGCAGGGACAGAGTGAACTCTTTGGCCATTGCAGTGATGAACATGTGGCCAGGTGTCCGGCTGCGAGTGACAGAGGGCTGGGATGAGGACGGGCACCACCTCCCCAATTCCCTGCACTATGAAGGGCGGGCACTGGACATCACAACGTCAGACCGCGACCGAGAGAAATACGGCATGCTGGCCCGCCTGGCAGTGGAGGCTGGCTTCGACTGGGTCTACTACGAATCCAAGGCACACATCCATGTGTCCGTGAAAGCAGGTAAATGGGAGGGGGGCATCAAGGTTGTGTCCCCAGATATGGAGAAGGTGGTGTAGACGAATGGGCTAAGCTCAATGGGACCTCAGAACCTTTTGGCTCTCTGTCCATCTCTGGGAGAGGGGAGGTTCTGCATACCATTATTGCAACAACCATGTATTGATTTATTTTACTGCTTTGTGAATTACTCCTGTTGAAAAGTGCTTTATTATTATTATTATTATTATTATTATTATTATTATTATCATCATCATCATCATCATTATCATCATTATCATTAATATTAATATTACTATTATTATTAATATTAATATTATTATTATTAATCATCATCATCATCTGCTACATGCATGGGAATGGTCTTAAACATAGACGTTTGGCTACCCGAGGCAAACCATTCAAATGATGCAGTAGTCCTCCTGTGTCTTGGAGTTGGGACACGATGACCATTCACTCCACTAAACCAGTTTCACGGAGCCCCCCTCCTGCATCTAGGCAGCAGTGAGCTCTGAGACACAGGTCCTGTCTTTTTCGGCCTTCGTTTACCAACCTCCGCTCACCCTTGGCACCAGGCCAATGGCCTCCCCACGGCTTGAGAGGGAGGCCCTGGTATGTTGCCTTCCCAATTGTCGTTTCTCTTTTACCTGCTGCTCTTAACAAGGAGCAGAGAAGCATGACACCAACATGGCGCTGGAAAGGGGAAGTTGTTCCCATCTGCTGCTGAGGTGGACACTGCCTGATTCCACCGTAGTGTTGCCCCAGGAGGCTCTTTGGGATAGTCCAATGGCAAGTCCTGCATGGAATAGACAACAAGATGCCTGTAGTCCACTTGTGACTGTGGCAGGCATCAAAACATGATGAGGAGCAGAGAATTGGGACATTTCTTATTTACTAGACTGCAGAATGGACCTAAGATTCAAACAGGCAGGCCAAAGGCTGCACTTGTAATGACACCCTCGTTCTCCTCCCCTAGATAACTCCATGGCTATTCGAGCCGGTGGCTGTTTCCCAGGTGAGGCAACAGTGACTCTGCAGAGTGGCCAAACGAAAGGCCTTTCAGAGCTTCGTCGCGGGGACTTCGTGCTCACCGTGGATCCGAGCGGGCAGGTGACTCCTGGTGAGGTTTTGCTCTTCCTCGACCGAGACCAGCATCGGCAGGCCACCTTTGTGGCCATCGAGACAGACAGCCCAGTTCGCCGGCTACTCCTCACTCCCTCACACCTCGTCTTTGCTGCCCATGACCCAGCCAACAGCACAGCTGACTTCTCCCCAGTATTTGCTAGCCAGGTACGCCTGGGGGACTCTGTGCTGGCACACCAGGCGGGTGAACCTGGGTTGCACCCTGCCCGGGTGGTCCGTGTGTGGCAGCAAGAGGGCGTTGGGGTGTATGCCCCATTGACTTCGCATGGCACCCTCCTGGTCAACGGCGTGCTCGCTTCCTGCTATGCTGTCTTTGAGAGCCACCGCTGGGCCCATCATGCCTTTGCCCCACTACGGCTGGTCCACGGCCTCTTATCACTGTTGCCTTTTATGGATGAGGCTGGAAACTGCAGCTCCCAAGACACAGGCGTGCACTGGTATCCGCGATTTCTTTATCAGCTGGCATCGGGCATGCTGGAATAGAACATCCTTCACCCATAGAGACTCAAGTTTAAATGTGCGGGGTAAACGTATGTCACTTGCCAGGCATACAAGATAAAGATGGGGTGTCAGATACCAGCTGGGTCTCACACTTTGTTGCCCTTGGCTGTGTAAGGGTTGCCTTGCTGATGGGAGTAACATGCTGTGCTTTAAAACATCAGCATTTGCAACTGAAAGAGGATGCAGTTTTAGGGGAAAGGATGTTCAGTAAGGTGCCTGGCCTAAGTGTGCAGGAGTTGAATTGCATGGTTTGGTCAACTGACATCGAACCTCCTGCTATAAGCTTCCATAGGAAGCTTTCTATCCACTGCTTTCTATGGATGTGTTTACAGAGCTTGCAGACATCCAAGGTACTCTGTGCTATGTTAGAGGAGGAACAGGTGGTCAGGAAACCCACCTTCTCATTTATAGATGGTGGGATTTTTTTCTCCCCGTTTCTGACCATTGTTCTGAGCTCTGTTGGACATGGGTGTTGAGTGTAGTGTATCTCCCCTTACATCTGCCAAACTGAATAAATAGGAGAGGGGGTGTGACGATGGGACAGGGGTTGAAGCAGAAATTAGACTGAGTGTGTTCAAACCACAGTAGTGGCTGGGAGAAAAAACTTGCGCTCTGTGTTCTTTCCCAGGCTCTGGAAATGCATTTTAGTATTTTGATGAAAGTTGCGTGGAAAAAGAACCAAGGGCTTGTGTTGTCTGCCCGTGTTTTTGAAGTGGCAATGGGTGGGTCTCCCAGGACGGGCCTGATCAGAAACCAGTGTGCTTTAAACACAGTATGCACGGGTCACTTTAACTTGGCATCCTTTACTTACCTGAGTCGTAACACTGGATTCAATCAGAAGAGAAGGAGGGGCACAAGAGTGGGGACTCTATCAAGGAAGAGATGCTGTGTGGGCCAAAAAGGCTGGATGGTATTGTGACACCTGCATTTGTGTCCTGCTCTGCCACCTTGACATTGATCAAGCCCCATCTGCATTTGCCAGGGCAGGATCTGAGATCACGTGACATGGTTGTTCTTTGATGCTAAGAAAGTCTAGGTGTGGCCTGGGGGGAATGCCTGGAGGCATCATGTGCACTACCTTGAGTTCCAAGATGGACAAAAGTTGGAATGTAAAGGGAATACATACAAGTTCTCAGTCTTCATTGAAGGTCTGATGCAGCCATCTTAGCACTTCCTGATGAAACCGAAAACTGACACCACTCTCCTATGAAATCTGCTGTAACAGGATTAACTCTTAGCCGTTGCTTTAGAGTTTTATTTTTCTATTTATAAGGAGTAATTTAATTGTGAGCTGTTACCACCTTTTGTCTCAAGGTGGAATGAAATTTGATGCTTGGCCATGGATAGCAACTGGAAGGTTAGATTATTTTTGTATAAGCTGTTTTAACTTCTTTTTAAAATAGTATTTTTGTGTGTTAACTAAAGAAAATGTTTGACTTCTACTGCATGATGTGTTTCATGAAGGGAAGGGGTCCTACCTGGGTATTCAGGAAAGGGCAGTCTGCCAGCAACACATCTGTTTGGGGGTGCATTTTGTGTGTGACCTCAATACCTGCCTTGGCCATGGACTTCCATGTGTAGTTATTTTGGGCCAGTCTTCCATACTGCAAACCTGGATAAGCTAAAAGAGATGGGCACTGTTCACATGTGTATATAGTGGGAGTTTGTACATTGTACCCTTATGGTAATCTAGTGGTTGCAAGAGCTTTAATGTGCACCCACAATGGTTAAATTAATTAAACATAAGAATTATTAAACATAAGAACATAAGAAGAGCCCTGCTGGATCAGGCCAAAGGCCCATCTAGTCCAGCTTCCTGTATCTCACAGCGGCCCCACTAGGTGCCTCAGGGAACACATGAGATACAAGACGCTTGCATCTTGTTGCCACTCCCTTGCACCCGGTACTCTGAAGTAGCCTACTACTAATGTAAGGAGGTTGCACCATCCGTCATGGCCTATAGGTTGTCTTTTCAATGGAGCCATCCAACCTGCATGCACGTCTCACTGGGGTACATAAATCAGTGGATTCTCGCTGGGAATACTTTAGAGCCACCTGTGTATGCAAAAGCACCGTGTGATCACAACAGTGTTTGGTATGTAGGATTGTGACTTGGTGTATGTAGGCAGCGACTCTCACCCTGGCCCTGATTCTCTTTGCAGCCTGCCAGCCTGCCGTGTTGGCACTTCCAGTCACGCCTGGGAGGACGCCCCAGCACCTCCCGCGGGAATGTTTGACTTGGTGCCACCGTTTCATACCCTCCTGATCCTGTTTCGCATTCCTGCTTCTGGCATTTGTATAATGAAGGTCAGGGGGGAGCTGGGAGCTGAGAGAGGCAACTGTTTACACTGGGGTGTGTGGGCGGGAAGTCTGGCTGACTCTATGTCCTCTCTTGCTCTGTCTGGCCCCATTTCCATCTCCTCTTGCTCTTGCACACCATCCGTGGGGGACAGTGGCATGGGGGCATTTTTGTTCCTTCTTTAGCAGGTGCTTGTGGAGTGGTGCCAGAAGACATGTGGGGGCTTGCAGGACTTCCTTAGTTTGGAAGATGGGCAGGATTTCTAGGGAAAGGGGTGTGTGTGTGTGTGTGTGTGTGTGTGTGTGTGTGTGTGTGTGTGTGATTTCCAAACAAACTCAAACTCCAGTGCTTGGCTTTGCTTTGCTGGCTTGCTTTCACCAAGCACTGTACACCTATTTGACTCATGATCAAGGAATGACTGGGTAGTTATATTACCTGCTGTAACTGTTATGACTCCCAGCATGACCAAGATCCATGACCAACTCTTAGCAGGAAACTTTGAAACCAGCCAGCATGAAATGCTTTGGCTTCAGATAATATCTAGCAAAAAAAAAGCATTCATAGGAATGGGTTGGGAACAAAATGCCAAAGGAGACTTCAGGACTCACTAAGAAAAGTCCTATTTTCCACGTGGCCCACAAACTCTCTGAGGCCCCAACCAAACATGCAGCTATTATTCAATGAGAAAATACATCCATGAGTTTTGATTCATGTGAGATTTGCAACCACACGTTCATGGCAACCCAGGGCATTCTTTGTGGCAAAAGCCCTGCTAGTTCTTCCTCTCATGCGACCAATCATCCTTTGGCAGGTTTCCTGTGCCTGCATGTATCCCAGGCACAGTGCTGGAAGCTTCCCCCTGTGGATTTGCCATTCTAATGGTAGTACGTGTCCCGCTCTTGCCAGTGACAGCAGGATTCACATGCTGTTTGTCTTCTGTGCCACAGTTCAGTTATTCTATGGCAATACCCATTACCACAGAGACAGTGGATTTGTACGTGTGTGGTTTGGGCTTGAGAATGTATGAAGCAAACGGGCATAGGATCATGCCCCAAAGCAGGCACCCTCCCATCTGTCCCACACCCACACCTACTATACCCACATTCAGACAAGCAGACAAAGATATTTCAGTTTCACCCTCCTTCCCTGCCTCACTCCCACTATGTAGTATAGGGCTGCAATCCTATAACACTTTCCTGGGAGAAAGCTCCACTGAACACAATGGGAATAATTTCTAGGTAAGCATACATTGAATGATCATGGTTAGACTTCCTCACTGATGATAACCATCCTCCCCTGGTTGGAACAGGAGGGGGAAGGAGATCAGTGAGAGGGGCAGCTGAGTGGGGGGGGGCAGAAGAAGGAGGCCGAAAAAGTGCCTCCACTCTCTACCTGGGCTGCCATCCATCCTTTACACACATTCCCAGGAATAAGCCCTATTGAACGTAAGTGGACTCCTGAGAAGGCATACATAGGGAAACATAAATAGCAGCACCTCCCCCTCTCCCACAGGAAGAGGATCAAAGTGCTGTCGACTTTCCCCTCTTTCTCCTCTCCCTCCAGATCTGAAACAGATAGAACAAATGATCCAGCAAAAGCCATGTTCTCTTCTTCCCACATGGAAGAATCTGAACCCATGGATGAACAAGGTGATGTATAAGAAAGAGATGCTTAGCTGTCCTGTAGCATGGAACCCATGGGGTAAGGAAACCCATGTGAGTTTCCATTTACAAATGATTGTGTGGGAAATACCCATCGCCACAGAAAGTGAATTTCTGCAGGTGTGGTTTGGGCCTGAGAATCTGTAAAGCTGCCTTCTGCTGAGCCAGAACACTGAGGTTCATTTTGTCTGCAGTAGTCCTTCAGGATTTTGACTCAAGGGGTTTTCCCAGTTCAACCTGGAGATACTGGGGATTGAACTGAAGTGCGGGGCTTCTGTATAGGAAGCATATGTGTTGCTACCAACCAGGAAGGCTGACACAACGTCAGGTAGGAGAGGCAGCATTGGGGACACTGCCTTGGTGGCAGGAGGCTTTACACCAGTCCAGCACACAAGAGCATTCACTGCACATAAAGAACAAGCATGTCAGGGCTGTGTCTAGAGCCTTTCTCCCTGACATGCTGGCTTTCTAGACGGAGATGATTTGTTGTATAGAGAGCCATTTCATCACATGAGCCCAGAGCTCTCATTTGAAATGGTACAGCCCACAGATAGTTTACTACTTCAGTGAGAAGCAGGCCTAATATAAGAACACTGGAAGGAGAAGTCTCCATTTATTGGATCAATCCTTCTGGATCAATGTATTGAAAACAACAGCTCCCATAAGTGCACGATCCCAGAATACAGTACTGAGACTGCACAACCCTGAAACACACAAGAAGACCTTTGGGAACCGGACAGCAAATACGACAAGGGTAGGATCAGGGTGTTGCAGTTTCACATCTCACAGTCCAGAACTGGCTGAAACTGGCATTCCGTCTCTCCGTCTGAGGATCAGATAGAACACCTGTGTGTCCTTCAGCAGGCAGCTTCCCAGCTTGTTAGGGATAGTAGTTGTACTCCCTTTCTGATAGTGTAAAATAAGCAGACAGTTTCACACGGGAAGCCCTGGCTGGAAACACTGCACATTCCCATGAGCTCATAGTGTTCTAAGGGTCACCCCATTGGGTAAAATGGGGCACAAGGGATCTTCAGGTATCCACCTACCAGATACACTCTGGCTGCATCCCTTTGTTCTGTTGTTAGAAGGAGTTTTTCACTGTGTGTGCTTAAGATGTAAAGCTGCACTAAAACGCCGCCTGCGAGCGGCCCAAATTCCACCGGCTTCCTAGCCGGCAGATTGAACCTTTGTACCTTTCTTACTTTCGCTACAATAAAGAGACTTTGTTATGGAAATGTGGCGATTGCTTCCATCCTTCGCTTCGGAGCGCTAAGGCAAGCGCTGAAATGGGTCTCCAAGCCCCCAACTCTGCTACTATTTACACAAATACACAACACAGGGCCACCCCCATACAGGTCTACAGGTTGTGCACTGCACAAGGGCGCCACATCTAAGGGGGCACCAGAAAGGAGGAGGGTGCCAGTGGAACATCAGCTGGCAAGCACCGAGAGGCCACCAGCACAATCACTGGCAGCCATGTGGGCTGACCAGTGGGGTGAATTCCTTCCACCAGCGCAAGGTGAGTGGCATTGAGGATGGGTGGTGGTGATGGCTTGAAGGGGCGCCTTTTCTAATGTGCACAAAGGTGCCTTTTTCTAATTTGAACAAAGGCATTGTATGGGCTAGAGGTGGCCACTGGTGGGCTAGTTTCCAACATGATCACAGAGATGCCAAAGTTTGGGGGCTAATATGAGATTCTTGGCATACATGTTCTCCTGCATTATCAACTGAAAGATTACAATTTGGTCAATTGGGGACCATTTTTAAATGCAATGCATCTCAGAGCTAAATGGATCCGCAGCTGTGTGTGTATCATCACACTGATTATCACCAGTCTCAGATGTGTGTTGTTATAGTCAGTCCTCTTTATATGCGACCTCAGTATCTGCAACCTCACTCATCTGTGAGCAGCAGAATTGCTACTCTCCTCAGTATCTGCCCCTCTGTCCTGGTTATCCACTATGCAGAGACCTTCTAAAGGCCTTAGGGAGCTTCAGAATGGCACCTGCAATCAATGCTGGCTGCTTTAAAATGGCCAACAGAAGCCTCCTCTGGCCATGCTTAAAGGGTCCATGCTGGTTGGAGATGCCTTTCTGAAAATCCCTGCAGTCTCTAGGTCTTTTGGCGCTTCCTGCTGGCTTCCTGAGGGTCTCTGCTTCTGATGGCAGATAAGGTACCCCTTGCACTTCTCCATAGATCCCATAGAATCAATCATTCGTCATTTGGGAATTTACTATCTGCAAGGTTTTCCAGGAACCTAACCCTAGCAGATAATGAGGATCGACTGTACGTTGGTGTCAAGACAAATGCACTAGCAGGACAATATTCCAGATGGTTCAAGTCCATCATCTTAGCAAGATGGTGGGCAACACGCCTTTAGAGAATCTCCACCATGTCTGAAGGGTTATAGCCATAACCCTGAAAGGACTTCATTTATTTGCAACCACGGCACTGTCTGGAGAGAGAGAGACAGAGAGAGAGGGGGAAGTGGCTTTATCCAGCCCAGAGCCTTTGGAACATAGCGTGGGGGTGGTGATTATGATGCAGCTGGCTTGGCTTCCTTTGTATTGCCTTGAAAGGTTTAGGAGTTGCCACAGGATATGCGATTAGAAAAGTGGGTATGACGTGGGGAACAGTCATCACTTCAGCCTGAATCTCTGGCCACGTCTGCTCCTCTTCCAAAATACTCTCTACCCTGGGGCAGTGGCACTTGCGGCCCCTTATCTTGTCTAGTGTGTAGCTATTTCTTTTAGGGAGGGGGTATTTGAAAATCGTGTTATTTTTTTTCACAGATCTCGTGATTTGAAAGGCAGAAAGCAGTGTTATGTGTTTGTATTCTACTGCAAGTTTTCATTCCAAGTTCTCATGTTTATTCATTTTAAATGCCTTAAATGTGTACTAGGTGGGTGATATAGGTGATATACTACCACCAGATAAAGCCACAGTATTATTTCTAATTGGAAAAGGAATCTATTTTAATTTCTGGAAAATACCTTTAAACATCAAAATGCAGTGTTTGATGTTTTAATTTGGATATTTTAACCCACAAGAGGCAGTAATTTGTGTTTTTAATGCATTTTTAACAAAAATACACTCCCTACCTGTATGATGCTCCAGAGGAAACAGCAAGAAAATCCAAAGGGTTCTTATGAATCAATCAGTTGGGAGAGGGGGAAGCAGAAAATAAACCAATGTTTTTCTCCAGTGCAAATTAAATACAGAGGTTAAATTCCATTCCTTCATTCATGTAAACGTGCTACATGAAGGAAACTAGTGGAATTAAGGTGTATTGGTGTTGAAATTTGGCTTCAGTTCCAATGAATTAAATTTCATGTAGCATGTTTAAAAAGGTAAAGGTTTCCCCACGAAACTGTAGTAGTGACTGACTGTAGGGGGCGGTGCTCATCTCCGTTTCAAAGCCTGTAGAGCCGGCGTTTTTGTCCAATCATGTGGCCAGCATGATTCTACGCCGTAGCGCATGGAACGCCGTTACCTTCCCACCGAAGTGGTCCCTATTTATCTACTCGCATTTTTATATGCTTTCGAACTGCTAGGTTGGCAGGAGCTGGGACAAGCAACGGGAGCTCACTCCATCACGCAGTCTTGAACTCCCAACCTTACGGTCGAAAGCCCAGCAACAGCAGATTAACTTGCTGCGCCACCACGTCCCTGGTGGTAGCATGTTTACCCCCAAAATAATTTGAGCCTAACTGGACATAATAAAATTATTTTAAAAAATCGAGTCATTATGCACAAAACGTACAAATCAGCACAAATCAGTACAAATCAGTTAGATACATTTAATCCCATTCAAATGATTAATCTGATTGGGATTCAAGAATGCATTAAGTGAATGATTGGGCTCCAATATTGGATTGCGTCTCCTCACCCCCGTCCATTCCTCATATTTGCACTGATGAACCCGAAGCTAATCTAACTGGCTCCAAAATGCCCTCTGCTATGCTATGATGCACAAGCTGCAAAGGTATGCAGCCACTCTCACTTCAGCCTTTGGTTAGGGTGCCAGTGGTCACTTCTGTCCTCAACCTAGGGTCAAGTGGCTCAAGGTCAAAATCCTAGGCACACTTGTTTGGGAGTGAGCTCCATTGAACATAATTGGACTTACTGCTGAGTAAACATGCATCATATCGAGCAGCAATGTTAAACATTCTGGGGGCATGGCTTGAAGAAGGGTTGTCAACTGACTCAGCAATTCCCAGAGGTGCCCCCCTTGGCATGAGATGATAAGAAACCAAAGGAATCCCTGTTAAAATGTTCACGATTGCTTTAGGAGTCATTTGGAGATGGTTGCGGATTCCTGGAGACTCCAGAGCGATCCTGAAAGGTTGGCAACCCTAGTCAAGGTGAGGTGGCCTGATGCAGCCATTGAAACTAAGTAGGTACCAGTACCCAGTACTTGGAGGGAAAGGAATATACAACCTGTAGTAGTAGAAGATGGTGCATCTTTCATGATTAATGATATGAGAACCTTGATACTGAAATCAATACAGTGTAGTCTATAATATTGGGTGGCAATAACCCTATATTGTTTGAACCTGCTGTAACAATACCAAAACGAAGGATTTGAATTTTTGTTGACATTGTGATGCTGGGAGTCAGGAAACATTCTGAGAACCTTGGAGAGAAGAGGCAGAGGCTGCAGTGGCATCATTGCATGTAACTTACTCCAAAGCCAAAGAACTACCAGATCATAGAAGCCCCATGGATCCTCGGGAATCAAAGTGCAATCATTATCACAGAACTTTAAGAGGCATTAGGTTCCATTTATATTAACAGGACAGTAAAGCATATATTTAACTATCTTCTACCAAAATCAATAGGAGGATTCAAAGGTGCTTAGCACTGGCTAGATTGTGGCTACAGAGTCTGAACTAGTGAATTGACTTTTATTTAATAGACAGGAAGATAGAATAGATCTACTGGTTGCTATATGGTGTCTGCTGCCCTCTGGTGTCATAGTAGAAGAACGCATGGAAACAGCATTTAGTCATTCACTTAACTTTGTTTAATGATTAATCATTAACAATTGTATTGGCAAATTAATGAAAAGTAAGAATGATAACCTATTGCATTTGCAACTATGACTTAAAATATATTGCCAATAGCATCTGTAAGTCCAGCAAAAGTCCAAGTAAACAAAAGTAAAACACAGAATTTGAGTTGGCATACAAAAACAAGAAGAAAAACGTATCTTGTATTCCTAGATATTCCAAAGTTGTAAAAGGGCCTTTCCACATGGCTAACTATTTTGTGTGCACCAAATGCACTTCTATTTCTCATTTGTTCCACAGCTTCCTCTTGCTCTTCTATTGCAGGAATATGCTACAATTTCAATAGGCTTGTCATTCACCCAACGTTCTCTGGAGGAAGGGTGGAAGTAAAATGCATAGTTAAAAGTTGCCAAATAAATAAACAAACATTTGAATTTTGGTCAATAAATTTATTAAGGACCCAATCCATTGCATATCTACTCAGAAGTAAGCCCCAGTGAGTTTCATGGGACTTACTGGCAAGTGAGTGTGAATAGGAGTGCAGCCTAAATTTGCACAAATTTGTAGCTGTGCAGTAGTTACATGAGTTGAAAAAAAAAAGCAGTTTGGAAGCAAAAAGTAGTTTTTTAAATCATGTATGCATGTGTTGAGGTCATAAAAGAGGAATGTCCCTGGAAGACAGAAGCTTTGTGCTCTGGTTTTGAAGAAGGTGCTGTATGGGAAGGCATACAGTTGTTGTAAGGCTACTAAAAATGATCATTTACAAAAATCTTCCTTATTATTAATTTTGATAGCTTTACTGTTATCGATGTTTAGATCTAATTAACTGAGGACCCGATAATATGCAACTTTCCATCCTGATGCAGCTGCAATGCAGCCCAGATGTACAAAACAAACAGTCCTGAAGTTTGAGAGGATCATGTCCCAATTTTGATTCCTCTCATTTCTGCCCCTTTAAATTTAAGGGCTGCTAATTTGAAGGCTCGTTACCCCGACGTGTGCTCCCTGTCCTTGCTGCAACTACTTAAGCCCTACAAACTTGTGATCCCCCCTTAGGATCACTGCTATAGCATACCAATTGTTTAACGTTGACACACACACACACACACACACACACACACACACAGAGAGAGAGAGAGAGAGAGAGAGAGAGAGATACCAGCTGGACTTTGTTGTTGGGAAAAAAAGGTACATTTTACTCATGTGTAGACATCAGCAAAACGGACACAAGATGCATGCCTCCAAGGAGGTAGTACAGAACTTATGCAAATTGTACATGTGCGTGTGGTCAGTTATACAATTCAATATGCAAACTTTGGATTTGAAAACAGCCAGTAAGAACATTTGCCCAATGTGATTGGCCATTTGGGATGTGAGCCCTCTGACTGGTTATTTCTCCCTGCGGTGGCCCTCCTCCCCTCTACTGTGACTCCAGGAGATGCAGACATAGGTACATTACAATAAGTAGGCACACAAAAGTAGATAAGAGACATCTAGACCAGACAAGCCCTTGACACGTTTGATAACAGTAAGTGCCCTAAATCGCCCTGAGGTGTGGCCAGCTACAGTTCTGATGGGCAGAACTCTTGGCAGATAAGAACTTGATTGAATTTTTAAGCTCAGATGGTCCTCATAATGCTTCTCTTTTCAGACATCAGATTTGCATTACAAGACCTGAGGAAGGGAGACTCTGGAATGTCTGTGCTATCTTTTCACAGAGGCATGACCTTGTGACCTCCTTGCAGGATAGCAGCTTAACTCCAGGATTTGAAATCCAACATGGAGTTAGACTTGTCTTCATTACATTTCTGGTCTTAGCCCAACACTTTCACAGGTCCCTGTGCATCTGGTTACACTTTCATCTGATCACTATGAGATAGCAAATGAGCACTATTTTACCTATAAGCCAAATGACCACAATGGGGTACAGAGCCAGCCTAAGGACAGTGGTTCCTTAACAGTGGTTCCTGCCAAGAAGTTCTTTTCCCCACCAGAGTTGTTTTTACTGTTGCCACGGCCTCTATTGTGGACGAGGGTTATGTTCTGTAGTTCTGCAATGGTTCAGGCTTGCACTGTTGGAAGAGCTTAGTGGTTTCAGCATGGCTGCAGCAGTGTGCTGTGAGCCAGGAGAGTTCATGAGGGTTGCACGTGGCTATGGAAGCCAGAAAAAAAAGCTTGGTTGGTGGCAGACATGGCTGGAGCAGGAGCAGAGCACGGCCAGCCAGGAAAAGCTTAACAAAGTCTGAGAGAATCCGGGGGGGGGGGGTCTCTCCCACAACAGTCCCTTATAGGGACAGGCCTCCCTGACTGCCCCTCCCCACTGCAGCATGTAGTACATGCCCTGTTGGCACGGCTACATCAGTGCTAAAACGTTGGATAGGACCCTGAGTCAATAAGGCAGATGTAGTTCCCCCAGCAGCCAAACCTCAGTATTGTATACATGAGAGAAAATGTGGTTTCTTCTCTATAAGGTACATCTGATGTTGTGCTGTTGCCAGCACAGGCATCTGTTCAGAGACTCCTTTTAACATCATTAGTGACAAAGAACGCAGCCCCCTCCCTGCCTCCTTCCTGAATCATATGGTCAGCTTTTAGGAAGCAATTCTGCTGCAAGGCTGAGCACAGAGCAGCAAGAATGATCCCCACCCACCCACTTTCATGAGCATTTAATTTGGTGTTTGCTTTCATTCTCTGGAGGTTGTGTGCTTGAACCTTTCCTGCTCACACTAAAAAGGCATGTCAGGGAGGGCAGAAGCACAGTCATCCCCTGCAGCAAACCTCATTCATTACATTGTGGAGGATTTTGCATTACCAGAGCTTATCTGGGGGAGTATTTCACAAAGGATAAAATGTGACTGAAGCATATTTTGTTTGATCCTGTGGAAAGGTCCAGAAGCAAAGCAGGAGTCAGGATTTATCAGGGCTGGCCCAACCACAAGTGTTAATGACCGCACTCCTCCACCCCATTAACAGATCAGGAATGAAATGGCCACCACGTCAACACTGCTCATTCAAACGCACACGTGTGTCTTACATGTGCCATGCATACACACAAATACCTAAAATTGGGGAAATTAGGTAGCAAGAGGTCAAATTCACCAGTGTGACAGTTTTGGATTGTTGACATAGATGAGCGGTGCAAACAACCTCAAAGTGCCTCAAAATTAGGCTAATAGTAACTATGAGGCAGAGCTTTTCAAAGAAAATACAGTTTATTAAAGAGGTATAGGTAACAGGTAAAAGGCACATTTAATCCCAGGTACTTTTGCTTAGAAGATCAGTTACAGAGCTTTAAATGGACTTGCAAACAACAGTATTTGGACAGTAGGTATTAGTTGGAGAAGGTGGCACTGACAGACAGAGACAGAGACAGAGACAGAGAGAGAGAGCGCTATGATGAGGATTCAGAAGGAAGAGAAAAGGTGGGGAGATACTACTTATCCTATTCAGCTGGACAGGGATGCCAGGTCTTTGTAGGCAGCACAGGCATGGCTGCAAGATTCCAGGTTCTAGAAGATGGAGCAAAAAGTAGTCTTGGCATGGCCCAAGATGGAGGAGGCTTCCTGACTGGGGCAGAAGCCTCCAAAAATGCAGCATATTTTTGGTTACTGCATTTCCAGGGATACTCCAGCTAGCTTTTGAAGTGAATCCTCTTCCTTCACTCTCCTTCTCCCTCTTTTCCCTTCCTTCCAGTTCTTCAAACTCTGCTTTCAAAACAAGAGTAGATATGCCAACTTGCACAAAGGAAACAAAACAGTTAGAAAAACAAAGGTGTTTGGAGCTGCTTCTTTAGTTATGCATCAGGAACTTCCTGACTTGATTGGATTGAGTGAATGGGCTCCTGATTGCTTACCCATTCCTGCTGGACAATAGGGTGTAGCAGGGTGTGTGTTGCTTCAGATTTAGGCTGGGAGACTTCTTGGCAGAGTTTGAAAAGAATTGCCCGGGTGAGCCAAAATCCTGAGCAGATAGGAACTTAATTTAATTTCAGACAGGACTTGTATACTCCTTTTGTCAGATTTGCATTGCAAGACCGTGAGGGAAAAGGAGGCAGATGTCCCAGGCACCAATTCTTAATAGCCCTGGAATTAACCTTATGTACTAAGGGTCACCTGTGTGACCTCACCTCCTTGCAGGGAAGCAGCCCATAACTCCCAGGATGAAATCCAAAATTGAAGCAGGCCTGTACACATGTTTGGGAAGAGAGGGTGTCCACAACACTAGGCAGGGATAGGTGGTCCACAGGCAGCTGATTTGGGCATACTTTTAAAGGACAGGAAAGAGTCAATAATGCAATGTTACTTTTTTTTCCCCAATGCAAGTACAATTTGAATTTTCTCCTTTTAAGCATAAGATGTCTTAGACCATCTCTGCAAATTCATCCACACAAAATCAAAGCTACAATCTTTGTGGAAGCCTTGTCCAGTCAGAATTGGCCTCTTCAAAGGATCTAAGTATCATTCAGTCAAAATGAATTACTTGGATTCAAAGTGTCAGTAAATAACCACTGGCAAAGGTAACTGGATACCAAAGCTATTCTTTCATGTTTGTACAACCAGAATCAGGTATCAGACCCTAACAGTGGCAAGCATCACGCAATGGAATCTGCAACCACACACTATTTTGTCTGAGTAAAATGCAGTGTAATGTCAGGTAGTGAAAATTTGTGGGACACAAGTCTGAGAATTACACAGCCTACACTCACATATTTCCTCCACTATTCCAGATAGGAAGTGAGAGACTGAAAAATGCTACTTTAAAGTAGGACTGCAATAATATTTTCTGGCAGTTTTCCAGAACTTTAAAAGCTTTGGGAGTAAAATTCAACAGGTGGTGCTGTCCAACATCTCTACATGCCCATGTTGTGAAATGCTGCACTCATTAATTGTATGCATGTCACACACAGTTGTTAAGGACAAACCTTCCCAGAGGGAAGTAAAAAAGAGATGAGACTAAGAGTGCAAGCCTCTGTGTGTGTACTCAGAAATAAGCCCCTTTGAGGTCAATCAGGCTTATTCCCTGAGTGTGTTACTCCCACTCTTACCTGAGTGTGCATAGGATTGCGGCCTTAGGTTGGTGGATAGACAGACGACCCTGTGGAATCATCCCATTTGTATGATTTTATCTGCCAGGATAATCATGATCGCTTGGCGGTAAGTCCCAAATACGTTGAGATCAGTGGGACTTTTCCCCACAGAAAATGTCCACAAGGCCCACGTTTCCAAACAACTCAGAACAAGCACCTCAGCTGCAAAAATGAAATACGGGGCATGTTCAGAGCCAGGATGGTGCAGCTGGAGTTAGACCTGGAAGATCCAGAGTCAAATCCCCGCTCAGCCACAAAGCTTCCTGGGTGACCTTGGGCGCCTCTCTCTCTCTCAGCCTCATTTAACAAAAGAGTTCTGAAAGGTTGGGTTAAAGAGCTCTGGGATGATACAGGGCCCAATCCTATCCTACTCTCCAGGGCTGATGCAGCTATGTCAATGGGGTGTGCACTGCATCCTGCAGTGGTGGGGGCAGTCACAGAAGCCTCCTCAAGTTAAAGGAAGCATTTATTTCCTAACCTTGGGGCTGCATTGCATTGACAATGGACAGTTGGATTGGACTGGGCCCACAGTTAGTAGCCATCATTATGTATAGTACAGCATGGATTAAAGCATCCTCCTTGGCTAAGAGGTTATACATTAGTGTTGAGGCAGGCACAGGGAGGGATTGTTAAGTAACATAAACTGCAATCCTGTAATACCTTCTTGGGAGTAGGCCTCACTGAACACATTTACATGCATGCTCAACATGCATAGGATGACACTACTAGTTCAGCCAGATAGATCGCATTATCAGCGTTGATGTACGTTAGCACTATCTTATGCTTCACATAAGAATGGGCACCCACCTATAGAACAAGCTCTATAGCAGTGGTATTCAAACTTTTTAGCCTGGGACCCACTTTTTAGAATGATTGAATGGCACTCATGTCAGGACCCACCAGAAGTGATGTCATTAACCTGGAAGTGACGTTGTGGCAGGAAGTGACATCATCAAGCAGGGAGTGCTGTCATTGTAACGTAATAAAATGACACTCCTGAATGCAAATTGGCTTTCTTGGACGGCGGCAATTGTACAACTATGAAATATCCCTGAAATAAAGCAAGATGAGCACAAAATATGATGTAAAAGCTCTGAACTAAAAACGAATTTTTTAAAAACCTCACTTGAAAATTCAAACTTTTAACACTTACTAAAAGAATATAACAAGAGTAAAGTCTGCAGTTTCCAAGATGGCTGCTCCCAGCTTTCTACAACCCACCTGACTTCAGGTTGCGACCCACCAAGTGGGTCTGGACCCACAGTTTGAATAACACTGCCCTACAGGATCTAATAGGTATCCATTATTCCTGTTTCAGTACCTTGTGCCAACTGAGGCCACAATCCACAACACTCTTATCTGGTGAGTAAGTTTCATTACATAAAAGAGTAAACGCACAATCTATACAGCACAAGACTATTGATGCTTATTCAGAAATGGGTTCCATTGATTTATCTGGTACTTACCCCCCCCCCCCGAAGAGTGCATAGGACTGCAGCACAAATCTGCACAGCAAGGAAGGGCACTTTCTCTAGCATTGCTGCTGTTCTGAATTGTATTCAGACGCTATTGAGTTTAGCAAATTTTATACTATCATGTGGTCCTCTTGCATCTCAGAATCCTTTGGAAACCCCCCCATCCCAACATATTATGACATTTCCCTCTTTTGCCTTTACTGTATTTGTATACTTGAAAACTGAGAATGATGCTGGACACTCAGATATGTGGATGAAGCCTCTACTGAAATAAATTGGTCATCATAGGAAGGTGCTACAGACTTCTTGCTGTACAGGGCGACTCCAAAAAATGTGCACATGTTTTAATGAACTCTAATTCATACATACTTCATTGTAGAAAACCTGCAGCACATGAACAACCAAGGGAAGCAATTGAAGAGATGTGTGAAGCCATTCCAGGACATTGGTGACTGTCTGCAGCCCAAGCCTAGGCATGGCTACTCAGAAGTAAGTCCCATTGTGTGCAGTGGGGCCTACTCTCAAGAAAGTATGGATAGGATTGCAGCCTTAGTCCACAATATCAGCTGTGTACAGATTCCATCTTGAGTTCTTACTTGGTCTAATTAAAAAATAATTAATTTAGTTAATTAATTAACATTAATTAATTAACATTAATTAATAGGGTCAAGCATCTGGCTTTTGTGTACAGCAGCAATGTGTGAATTATAACTAGAGATGCTTGACAGCAGTGTTATTTATTTTTCTCAGCAGTAAGCCCATTTAGTAAAGTTTAGGCTGTAATCCCATTTTACTAACCGGAATCAAACACCTCTGTTCATAGCACAGTACATTTGACACTATGAAATGTGTGTACATTTTTGTGAGACACCCTCAATCGCAGGCATGCTAAGTTGGAAGTAAGATCCACTGCACACAGCGGGGCTTACTTTGGAGTAAACATACCCTGTAGGAGAAGAGGGTCGCAGCGAAAGAGAATGCAGTGGGGAGGGTGGCCCACAGTGTATGTACAGCTTAGGACGCAAAACAGTTAGCGGAGGGGAATGGGAAGGCGCCGAGATCTCACCGCACTCGGCCTCAAACCAGGTCACAGGAACAAGGTCTAAAGAAGGGGGATTCTACTAGTACAGGAGACATGGAAAGTGCCATGTTGCAGTAGTTTCCCCTGCTGCTGGTATAATGAAAGAGGCTTAAGCTGGCAAGAAATAGGCAAACGAACATGCAAGAATTAAACGTGGGACAGACAACACTTAACCAGTTAAGTCTTGACATTGTATCAAGCATTACCCTCCACTGAATTGAGCACAGGAGACAAGGCTTTGGTACCAAGGGCCACTTTATTAAATATTATAACTGTACAACAACTATGCAGCAGGGACTGTTACCTAGAGTGCGGGATCTAGCTGGGGGGGGGGGGAAGGCTCTAGCCTTCTGCCTCCCCCTAGGTCTGGATGACCACGGGCACACCACCTGGCTCAGTCATGCATCCGGTCACTGACCAGGCCGTACCATCCTTGCCACCCCGAGGGGCGAGGCAGCCTGACTGCACCGGCTCACCCAGGCCACGCCTATCGGGCAGCCTTTGCATGTCCAAGCCGGGCACGGGACCAGCCGCCCACCGAGCCAGGTAAGAATGTATGGGTAGCCTACCCATCCCCAGCCTGTGCCGCCTCAGGTGGGCACCGAACAAACCTATGCCTACCCTTCCCACACTCACAAAGTGACTGCCTATTTATGCTACCCTCCCGAGACACCAGTCTGGGGTAGGCGAAAAAACCCACCACCAAGGCCAATCAGGTGGTGAGCAAAAAATTCCTACCCGGCCCCCAAAAGCGACCATCTTCTGTCAGACTGGCAGACAGTCTGCCTCCGCCCATGGGGAGGGTGGGCGGCTTTCACCGGTTGGGGCTAAACTGCCCAGAGAGGGCGAGCGCGTGCGCACCGCAGTGCTCACCACGCCCCCAGCCGGCCTGGCCCAATGAAAGCCCGTCCCCTGCACTCCACAGGGGCGGGCAAACATGGGGACGCGCAATTCACGCATCACCGCCATTGCCACTTTCATAATACTAGAACAAATGGGCACTGACACTTTATTTGCTATTTGCAAATAAATAGAAAGGTAAAAAACAAGATACCAGTACACCACTACATAAGAAAGCTAAAGATCTCTTTAGAAATCAAATCTGGCAAATCAGGATGACCTATGCCTTCATTATTAATGCAAAGATAAAAAGCACAAACAGAAGAGAAGCAAGATGAATTAATAAGGTCACACTTGAACAAAAATTTATCAGAAATAAAGGCTGTCATCCAACAGTTCTTACCAAGTAAAAATATACATCCATAACTGCCAAAGTATTGATCACTCACAGTTGATTAATTTTGCTTTAATTAATTAAGATGAGAAGATGACAGTGTGGAAAATGAGACCTCTTCAAAATGCTGTTAAAACAGACCTTTCGCTTCTTTCTTCTCCAACTTCATTAATGAAAGCCCAGAAGTGGTTTCCTTCTTTTAGATCAAAAATTTGAAAATATTAAAATTGCCTCACATCTGTCGGCAATAAAAACCTGGCATATTTGGCAACTCTGCTAGCGTTATAATTCTAGCAAATGAAAATATTTTGAATAGAAATAATAAAAGTAGAAAAATATGTGGTACATGGAACTATCACCATCTTTCGGTTAGAAGAGGAAAATTCATTCTGATAAGGAATTTCTAATAAGGAATTCTGATAAGGAATTTCTAAAAGCGCATCCATGGTCTCTAATAATGAGTTTACTTCACCCAAATGCACAGTGATGAGCATAGCATTCATGCACAAAGGGCATTATTTTAAAATGCTAGATTTCACCCAAGTGCTACATTTAATAAAAGTATCCCTAAAGTATTCATGTACCAAACATACCTATAAAGGCAGCATTGGCAGATCAATGCAGAAGCATAGAAAGCAAGTGGCTTTCATTTTTAAAAACTGGTAACAAGTTCTCATGCGTGTAATTTTTCTAGTCCATTGAAAGATTTGTGCTTAGTGGCCGACAACAGCATTCCAAATAAGAACAATCAAACTGAAGTCTGAGGGTCATATTCTTGCATACTGTTCACTGTAGAAATGAAAGATATGGGCATTAGGCCTTAAGATTTCCAGCTACACTTTTTCAGAGAGTGATGAACTACTTGCTACTTCTTTCAAAAATGAAAAACGGGCAAAAAATGCTTCAAAGTTTTCCATTCCTTTAGCCATCTCCAAAGCTAGTAGCTATTTTGGGAGAGAAGGACTATACAAAAGCCTGCCTCTTTGCAGGAATTGCAACTGCTAGTTCTCCCTCATTGGAGGGAGCAGTTTTCAAGCAGAGGCTGGATAGGCATCTGTCAGGATGCTATGGTAGCACAGAGCAGAGAATTGGACTAGATGAATTCCCTTCCAGATGCAGAATTTAGAGGCGACGGATAAATCAAATAGGTTCCTTTTTTGTGCTATACAGCAAAAAGCATGATTGACTATGAATAAGTTACTAAAGGGGTCAGGAACAACTTTATTGCTACAACTATTTAAGTTTCTGAACTGCTGATTGCTGTATAGGATATGGTTTTGTATGTATTATATGTCGTTTCCTAGTATGAGGTCCCTAAGCCTTGCCTAACTGCAAGGTTTATTAATTAATCATGTATTTAAAATGTCAAGTTAAGATTTATAAATATACAACATGCACATTTAAAGCAAGCCCCACTGATACGAGAAATTTTTTTATTTAAAAAATGTATTGTAACTTCCATCTAATGTTTGCAGTAGTCCCCATAAAGGCATCTTACATAACTCTCAAACAAAGAGGAAATACTTTCCAAAGGTAAAACTAGCATTTCAATTTATGTTAATTATGTTATTCTTAATACATCCTTTCATTAAATCAAAGATCATGTCATGAATTCCTGCCACAGGCATATAATCAGGATGGCTAAAAGCACAATTAAATCTAATGTACATACATTTGTAAGCAAATCCCCTGAATTCAATGGGACCTACTCCCAAGGTAAATGTGTATACAAGTGCAGCCTCAATTAACAAAATCCATTGAAAAAACTGTTAAAATGCTAAAAGAAACCTATATTAAGATAATTTAAATCAGAACTATATAGCAACTCAAATATCACTCATCATGGAATAGGATTATAAGGTTTGATAAGGTATAATGTAAAATATGTATATTCCTGTAACTTTTTAAAGAAAAGTTCTGCAAAGTCATTTTAGCATGGAAAGGAAGCTTCTGCGAGAAAATGAAAGAGGCAGTAGAATTAATTTGAAAGTCTGTTTGCGGATTGTTGCTGCTCTCCCAGTATCAATGATTAACCCAAAGGTTCTCAAACTTTCCCAGTTCAAGGCACCCTTAGTATTTTTTCATAGTGCTCCTCAGTCAAAAGAAATACCTGATAAATATGTTTCCATGAAAATTTAAAATAGCCCATTGCATGAATTGTGATGCCATGGGGTGCAGTTTGGGAACCACAGGGTTAACTTGTTGAATTGTTCACACCTCAGTGACTTCAAAGATATCTGCCTCAATTAACTTTGGCAAATAAAATAATCAGATCATCAGTTACCAATGTAGAAAAACAATTTTTGTTTAACAAAATCAGTATTTTTGAAATGTACAGTATGAAGCGAATACGGAGCTATGGCGGGAATGAAGATTAATTTTGAAAAAACTAAATTGATGTTGAAGAATGTTAAAGATGTAGAAAAACAAGACTTGAAGAAATGGGGATTAAAACTAACACAAAAAACAGACTATTTGGGTATAAAGATTTCAAATAAAAATAGTACTTTGATGGAGGATAATTATCTAAAACTTTTGAAAGAAATTTCAAATGATCTTGAAAGATGGAATAAACTACAGCTGTCATTTCTTGGGAGAATAGCGGCAATTAAGATGAATATCTTACCAAAAGTACTATATCTGTTTCAGACTATACTATACCCATAATAATGAAGACTAATTTCTTCCGAGAAATTAATAAAATCACATCGAAGTTTGTGTGGCAAGGGAAAAAACCTAGAATATGTCTTAAATTACTTCAAGATGCTAAAGATAGAGCTGGTTTTGGACTTCCAGATTGGTTGTTATATTATCAAGCAACGGCATTAAATTGGATTAAAGACTGGGCCATACCGACAGATAAAAGAATAGCTAAATTAGAATCATATGATCTTCAAGTGGGTCTACATGCATTTATGATTTATGACAAAGCAAAGTATTATAGCGGTTTTAAACAACATTGTTTAAGGAAATCACTGTTATGGGTTTGGGATCAAATTAGATATAAAGTATATGAGAAAATTCCAGGCTGGATTAGGCCTCTAGAGATAGGAACAAAAACAGGTTGGTTCAGAGAAGACCAAAATAGAACCTATACTGAACTATTAAATGCAGATAATAAATTAAGATCTAAAGAATATTTAGAAAAAGATGATATTTTTCTGGACTGGTGGTCTGAGATTCAAATTAAGTCAAGGATTAAAGAAGATTGTAAAGTTGGATTTTATTTGGAGAAGACAGAATTTGATTTAAACTTTTTAGAGGAGAAAGATCATTATATAAAAAAAATGTATGCATTTCTTTTGAAGAGAAGAATGGAGGATGAAAGTATTAAAGAACCAATGATTAAATGGGCCAAAAATGTGGGACATGCTATCTCTTTAGAAGAATGGGAGAAAGTTTGGAAAATAAATATCAAGTATACAAAGGCAGCTTCATATAAAGAAAATATTTATAAGATGTTTTATAGATGGCATATAACTCCCGAAAAGTTATCAAAGATGTATGTAGAAGTACCAAATAAATGTTGGAAATGTCAGGTTAAAGAAGGTACTTATTATCATATGTGGTGGACATGTCCTAAGGCTAAATTATTTTGGCAAAAGATTCATCAAATGCTTGAAGAAATGGTATTATGTAAAATCCCTTTTAAACCAGAAATATTTTTATTGAATATATGTACAGAAATTCAAGATGTTATGAAAAAGTATATAATTATTCATATTGTTACAGCAGCTAGATTAGTCTTTGCTCAGAAATGGAAAAATGAATGTATTCCAACTTTGGAGCAAATTATTGCAAAAATTTATGAAGTAGCAGAAATGGATGTTTTAACTGAAAGATTGAAAGAGAGAAAATTGAATGAGATCAGTCAGTATTGGGCATTATTTTATAACTGGATAGAGACCATATGCTAAAGAAGACGTTTAACTGGATATATTTTAAGTTTGCTTAAATGTATGGCTATAGAATTTAGTTTATAAGCGGGGGGAAAAATGTTTACTTAACAATTGTTAAGAGTAAGATTTGATACTTTAAGTATTATTTTATGGTTTAAGACACCGCACAATGATTTACCTTATGTGTTTCCCTTGTTAACCCCTTTCCTTTTATTTTCTGTATTCCTTACCCATACCTTTATCAATAAACTAAAAAATTTATTTAAAAAAAAAAAAAGAAATGTACAGTATGCACCTTCTGAAAATGAAACCTACATGAATAAACACGTGTAACAAGATTATATCACATTATTAACTTTTTGTAGAAAAACTATTAAACTGAGTCCTCCTGTATAATCATCATTTTATTCAGTTTTATTTAAATCAAATCCACCCTATAATATCAAAAAAAATAATGCTAAAAACATCCATCATGTCCACATTGAAGCATAACAGTTCATTTCTTATGAGTTTTGAACTTCAGTAGACATAAGATCAATTCAGATTACTAGGAGATAAAGATACATCCTTTGAAAAATTAGTAATAGAATAAACATCAACCAAAGGATGAAGGAATTTTCTTGACATTAGCCCCGGCTCTTCTTTAAAATTATCTGGGGGGAAAAGCACAGGCTTCAGGTACACAATCCTGTTATTGCAAATACAGCAAGTGCACTCTTAAAGTTATAAAGTAGATGAGGAAAAAACCTGATACCAGGCCGAAGTCACTGCCTGTGTGGAGTTTGCACATTCCCCACTCCTGTCTCCATTCACCAGCTTGGAAAGCTCACATTTATTTTGATCTTTAATATCAAGTTTGCAGTCTTTATTTAAAAGTTTGATTATGTTTTTATGCCCACAAATATGCTGTAGGAACGTAACTCTTGTTTACGTATATCAGTTAGTCTATAGTAAAATTGGTTGTGTTAAGTCATTTTGCTTAAAATTTCATTTGCCAAGATCCTATCAACAACTTTAAGGGAGGACTTGCTGTACAGATAGAATTCATTTAAAAGCAGATGTTTCAGGCTTAAGGACCTCTTCAAAACTTATGAGCATTAAATGTTTTTCTATACCTCCTCAAAGTCAACCTAACTTATGAACCAGACCCTGTACTTAATTTATTTGACTTAAGTCATTAACATCAGCAAGTTTTCTTCCCTTCTTTTCCTCTAGCTTTTCTTTCTCATGATAATGTGTGGATATTATGATACAATAACTAACTTTTTTTTAAAGCATGATCTTTTGGATCCTGGTCATACACAATGCAACTTGTTCTGCATGCTCCTCCCATATTATCCTCTGGGTAACCCCACCATCAGTCTGAAACCCGACAGAAATGGATCCAGATAGTGAATCTCATCCAAGAGTGCCTGGAGTTGAACGCCAACACGCACTTGAAGGTTAGGCACCATTTCAGAAGCCATAAAATTATGCAAAACATTGCCGTTGATGCACACACAGAGAAACGCTTTCTTTCAATTATAACTGAATAATTATAACCAGCAGCTGCACATCCTATAGGCTATGAAAGATCTTCCAAAGCCTACACTGGGATTTCCGAGACTGAGCAGGCCTGATCTACAGTACCCCAGTTTAGAAATTCAGCAAAATACACCTGCAAAGTGGAAAAAGAAGGGAAATATGGTATGCACTGGCAGGCATCAGCCCCGTCAACAGCAGGCTCAAAGCACTATCATTTCTACCCTCTGAACAGGCTCCTAGTAAATCTGGTTGGCTCTTAAAGCTCTGCAAGTTTTTTGCACCCCATTCCTTACAGTGGAAGAATACCTTTCTGCTTTATGTGAGAGGTGATAGCATACTTTGAAAACTATCACCTCTTGGAGACCTGAAGTCTCCAAGGCGCCGGAGTTGTGGCTTCCTCCAGGGCTTCCCCAGGCCTTGTAAGGCATTAGAAACACAACTATTTTCTGCGATAACCAGAAGTACCATTTTTTAATCTAAATAGCCATTCTGAGGCAGACATGCATAGCCTCGGCGGGCCTCAGAAAGCCCTTCGGACTCAACTGGCGCACACCTCCAGTCAGGTTTGGAGAGTAGGAGTGTGGGCAAAATCCGCAGGTTTGATTACCCAGGGATTTTATTTATCCACAGGCGTTCCAGGAACGGAACCCCTGCGGCTAAAAAGGCCCTATTGTACTAATATAAATTGTCAGTTCAGATTTGTTAATGAAACCCTCAGTTCCTCTTGTCATAGGTACATGACAATGGCCTTGAAAAATTTATCAGTTGTGAATATTTGGAAAAAAATTGCACAATAAAGGCCAAGGTGAATGCTTTAAAGCTACAGTTACGACCTGCAATATATTGCCTCTCCTCAATCAGCTCAAGAGAACCAATTCTTTTTTCTTGTCACTGTTCCTAGGGTTCTGCTATTTTCTTCCAACGGACACCTCAACATTCAGGGCATCTTTGGGGAGGGGGGGAACATGCAGCATGCTCAGTTTATATCTGGTCTTTTCAATTTTACCAAAAATATATCTACTTCTGCATACCGAGGGAATCTCCCCAAATATGTCAAAATCACTACCTTGTCTGTATACCAAGGACCACCCACAACTGACTGCAAATTCAGATAGTTGAAAAACAATATAAAGGCATGCTCAAAGCAGATTAGAAGAGGTTGGATTGTGGAAGACCTTACTTGGTATGATGCCCCTTTTTTGCATGTTCTTATAGTGAACACTGAATTTATTCTATAATGCCTTGTCATGCAGCATTACTGTAGCGACCTGTTTTGTTAGTGCAATAACATCTGATTATTCTGAACTACAGTAGCCCCACCCATCCCCACCATCCGCTAGTCTCAAATTCCCCATCATGCTCATTACTTATCTTTCTTCCTTTGACGCACTCATCGTTGGTAGCCCTTCCTGTTACTGAATGTTAAAGGAGGAACTCAAGAAGCAGCCCCCAGAACATTAGAGGGAGACAGCGAGAACTCTAACAGGAAGCTGCCCACTTTCTGTTAGCGTTCTCACTGTCTCCCTCCTCTAGTGTTCTGACTGACTGCTTCTCATGGGCTTCCTCTAAAGTTCTATACCAGAAAGGGCCGCAAAGGAAGAGACATGAGAAACAATGCTAACAGGAAGGGCAGTTAAGTATAGGACTGGCTTTTGGGTACCCAAGGGGGAGCAGGAACATATCTCCTGCAAATACAGGGGGTGGGGTGGGGAAAATGGCAGCACATGAATGACCATGAAAGATTTGGACCAATTTAATTTACATCAGTGATCTTCAAAGTCCTACTTGGGACTTTGAAGACAAAGTAAGAGCTTGCGGAGGCGGGAGGACCCAGCAGCGCTGCAGGCCTTTAGGGACTTTTGCCCTACTTGGGGGAGATCAAGGGGGTGTCTCAAAATGTGGGGGAGGCCCACTGCCACCTCCACAGGTGAGCTCCAACTTTACAACAGAGCTATTTCAAGTATCAGGAAGGCCTGAGAAGTGGCAGCGGGCCTCCCCAACACTTTGGACACCCCCTTGATCCTCCCCAGATAGGGCAAATATCCCTAAATGCCCACAGTGCCACAATCGCCGTGGCACTGCCAGGCATTGATTTCTTGAGCCACTCTCCTTAAGGGGAAATGGCCTTTTTGCTCTTTATGGTGGGTCGTGACCCACCATTTGAAGAGCACTGATTTGACTCCTTAAACAAGATTGGCAGTATTGCTGTACATTTTTTCTCTTCAGTTTGGCACTTGGCACTTCAGATTGGCACTTGATGAATGCTTGCATTAAAAAAAATATATAAAAATAATAGTAGTATAAGACCATTAGTTGCCCCTGACATTTAATAGAAAAGCACACACAGTATTACGCTGCACAATTTAAACGTTAAGGATCAAAACAAAATTTTGACTTTTAACTTTAAATTACCTTTGCTGAAGACACAACATGGTCATACTTAATTGTTTTGCTCTTGTCTGCAGTAGCCTTGGTCCGGGTTTCTTCAGCTAATCGATGCAGAAATAACAAGAAGTTCAAATGTACCTTTAAAGAAAAGTGCATCATTGGTGACTAAAAAGAAGATCTTGCACAATAATTCATAAAAAGCTCAATGTGAACACTCATGAACCTTGAATCTTTCACAAAGGCTGTATTTGTACATACTGTACTTTTAAGTCCATACCTATTCAACCAGAATATACTACCATGGAAACAACAAGGTTAACTTTAGTAGTGTTTGCATTGGTATAGAAATGTGCATGCCATCACCTTTGAGTTACACAAGTTTCCCTGATCAACAGTACCTACCTGAAAAAATGTGGTGGCTACTTGCTGTGTCACATGCATCTCATGGAAGAAAAAGTGGTAAGAAACAAATGCTCACCTACCTTGTCCCTGCTCAAGCTAAGAGCAGCAAGGAGAATATACTTTCCTAGCATTTATCAAATGCTCTTGCACCAGGGATTAACACAGTACAGTATATTCAAAGTTAGCAAAAGCATTTTATATACTTATGTACCACTGGAGAGGGGAATGTCTCCTGTTAAATCTGTTACTATCTATGGGTGAAAAGAGCCTTTAATAGTAATCCTATGCATATCTACTCAAAAGTAAGCCCCACTTCCAGAAAAATGTGTATAGAATTGCAGCCTTATAGATTCAGTATGGCCAGGATTCAAAAGACCAATTTGTGTGCATAGGAAGGCAACTAATTTTCCTGTCTAGCTGCAGTCCCTCAAGAGACATCAATGTCACTCTGGAGAGTTTCCTGACTTGCATTATGGGTGGCCAACTACTTCAGACTAAATCAAGCCAAAGCTGTAATTAATTATGTTGCATAATAATCTGATGGATGCATTCAAAGAACAGTGCAGGATCCTTAGGATCCTGGCCAATGTCTTTTGCTATTGTTTTGGATGGTGCTTTTTTCCTCTTGGTACTGTTTTTTAAAAGATTTTTCTGTTATTGCAGGATGACTTGTGTCTTCCTTGAAAACAGAACAGAAAACAAATTTTAAAATAAAATAGGATTAGCTGCATCAGCTGAATATTCCAAGTGTGTATTGGTTTTGGGTATGGCTTTTAAAAATTATTTATGTTGTTCACAACTCTGACTGCCACTTAAAAGACGGAAAAAGCGCTATAAAAATTTTAATAAGTCAAACAGTTAGCAAAGACGAGGACCAGGTGTCATACACTGCAGTAACCTAGTTATATAATGAATACCAACTGAACAACTGTTAATGAAGAGGGGCAAAGCCTTTTTACTAAATGTGTACTTTATAATGAATGAATGTAGACCTGGCTATCAATAATCTGGCATTTCAGGCTGTATATCTTCAGAAGAGGCTGAACCTTGGAAATGACAACCTTGTCGCTCTTCTTGAAGTGTCTGCCAGACAAAAAAGTATTTCAGCCTTTCATAGATTGGGTCAACTAGCTTGCCACCCAAAAATGAATTCCAAAACACGACACTGACCAATCCCCTCTTAAAGCCATGCAAACTGGGGGCCACCAACATATCTTGTAGCAAGGAGTTCCACAGACCGATAATGCCCTGGGTTTAGTAGTACTGCACTTCTGTCTACCAATCCTGAATCTCCTGCCAGTCAGCTTCACTTGGATCTCGGGCTCCAGTGACACCGACAAAACTCCACACCCTGCATCATTTTAAGCATCCATCATGTTACCCTTTAAAAAGAAAACACTAAAAAGCCCCAGGCGCTGCAATCTTCGCGCCCCGCCTGACCAGGCTTCTCAAGTGCACCGCCACCAGCACACTGCCCAGCCTTTCTTTCCAGCTGTCGCCGCGACCCAGACTAGACAGCAACCAGCGAGAAAGGGCGAGGCCAATCCCCTCCCTCGCCTCACCAGGAGGTCGGTGTTCGCTGTCATGCGGAGCTGGGGCTTGTGCCTCTTCATCAGACCCTTCAGGGTGCTGCGCGGCACAGTGCGCTTCATCGAGACGCGGACACGATCCTCTCCGTAGGGGTCCCGCGAAGGCGAGTGAACGTCTCTCGCTCTCTGGGCAACCGTCTCGGTGACTCAACCCCGCACCTGCGCTCACAAACGTTCGAATCTGCCGCCGCGCGCAAATGCGCCGCTGCTGCTGATGACGCCTTGCCCTTCTTGTCCCGCCTCCTCCGTTCTTTTCAGAATGCGATTTGTTAAATTTTGGCTGGTTCGCTTACGCTCCGTGCGCTCCGCCCCCAGTTCTGCAACATTTGAACTGCCGTTCCTAGAGCACGTGGACGCGACGAGGACGTGCAGTAGCGGTGGTGGCGTCGAGGCAGGGACCGGATCGGCGAGGCCTTTTTTCTTTTCTGTGATTGGGTCGCCCGTGAGCTGTCCCTTGTCTGCCTCTGTTGGAAGAGCGCAATGGCGGAGTTCGGGAGGTGGAGGTAAGAGACGTCACCCACCTGAGCCTTGTCTCGGCTCACGTTCCTGACTCCTTGCAGAGCAGTCCCCCTCCCCCCCTCCTCGGCTGCCTTCCTTCCCGGCAAACTTCTCCTGGAAACACCCCTTCAGCGGAGAGTGGAGCTGAGAGAGAACTTGGGGAGAGGGCAAGTCACCAGGCACTGATGCCCTGCCCAGAGGGTCCCTCCGCTGCCCCTTCCCCCTTGCCACCCCCTCCTCCCCGGCCGCCTCGTGGGGCAGCCTAGGCTCCCTCCCTCCCGCAGGACCAGGAATTTATGCATTCATAATTAGCAGAGGGTTGTAATTAATCCTTTGCCTATAATGGTCCGCAGCCTCTGTCCCGGAGGAGACCCCAGAAGCGCGTGTACGTGCTGGGAAAGGGGGCGGAGGGCGAGAGTGAAGACCAGTAGGGCTTCCGGAGATATACTTAGCTGTCAGCTCTGTTTCAGCGCCCCTCCACTCATCTGGAAAGCATCTAAATAGCCTTATTTGGAGAGGTGGGGGAAAGGGGGCGCTCGCTTTGAAATAATTGCGGGATCCACAGACAGGCGGCGATTAGGCGCTTCTCTCGGTCCCCTTCCGAAAAGTTGATTCCATCCCCTAAGATACCCAAGGCAGAAATGGGCGTGCACAACCTGATTGGATGGATGCGCTTCGAGATGGGACCCCCACACATTCACACCTCAGGTGACAGTGGAAAAATAAGTGGAAATTTGTTGTTCAGTCGCTAAGTCGTGTCCGAATCTTTGCGACCCCATGGACCACAGCACGCCAGGCCTCCCTGTCCTCCACTGGCTTCCTGAGTTCGCCCGATTTCATGTTCATTGCTTCAGTGACACTATCTAACCATCTCATCCTCTGCCGCCCCCTTCTCCTTTTGCCTTCAATCTTTCCCAGCATGAGGGTCTTTTCTAAAGAGTCCTCTCTTCTCATGAGGTGGCCAAAGTATTGGAGCTTCAGCTTCAGGATTTGTCCTTCCAGGGAGCAATCAGGCTTGACTTCCTGTAGGATTGCTCAATTGGTCTCCTTGCAGTCCAGGGGACTCTCAAGACACTTCTCCAACATCATAATTCAAAAGCATCTATTCTTCTGCGCTCTGCCTTTCTTATGGTCCAGCTCTCACAGCCATACATTGCTGCTGGGAAAACCATAGCTTTGACTTTGCAAACCTTTGTTGGCAGGGTAATGTCTCCGCTTTTTATTAAGTTGTCTAGGTTTGCCATAGCTTTTCTCCCAAGAAGTAAACGTCTTTTAATTTCATGGCTGCAGTCACCATCTGTGGTGATCTTGGAGCCCAGGAAAATAAAGTCTGTCACTGCTTCCATTTCTTCCCCTTCTATTTGCCAGGAAGTGATGGGATAAGATCATGGCAGATCTTAGTTTTTTTAATGTTGAGCTTCAAGCCAATTCTTGCACTTTCCTCTTTCACCCTAATCAGAAGGTTCTATAGGTCTTCCTCACTTTCTGCCATTAGAGTAGTATCATCAGCATATCTGAGGTTGTTGATATTTCTCCCAGCAATCTTGATTCCAGCTTGTGAATCATCCAGCGCTGCCTTTCTCATGATGTACTCTGCATATAAGTTAAATAAGCAGGGTGACAGTATACAGCCTTGTCATACTCCTTTCCCAATTTTAAACCAATCAGTTGTTCCATGTCCCGTTCTAACTGTTGCTTCCTGGCCCACATACAGGTTTCTCAGAAGATAGATAAGGTGGTCTGGTACTTCCATCTCTTCAAGAACTTTCCACAGTTTGTTGTGATCCACACAATCAAAGGCTTTGGCATATAATAGTCAATGAAGCAGAAGTAAATGTTTTTCTGAAATTCTCTTGCTTTCTCCATGATCCTGCGAATGTTGGCAATTTGATCTCTAGTTCCTCTGCCTCTTCGGAAACCAGCTTGTACATCTGGTAGTTCTCGATTCACATATTGCTGAAGCGTAGCTTGTAGGATTTTGAGCATCACCTTGCTAGCATGTGAAATGAGTGCAATGGTGTGGTAGTTTGAGCAATCTTTGGCATTGCCCTTCTTTGGGATTGGAATGTAAACTGATCTTTTCCAGTCTTGTGGCCACTGCTGGGTTTTCCAAATTTGCTGGCATATGGAGTGCAGCACTTTGACAGCATCATCTTTTACGATTTTGAGTAACTCAGCTGGGATGCTGTCACCTCCACTAGCTTTGTTGTTAGTGATGCTTTCTAAAGCCCACTTGACTTCACACTCCAGGATGTCAGGTTCGAGCTCAGTGACTGCACCATTGTGGTTATCAGGAACATTTAGATTAGCCTTATATAGTTCCTCTGTGTATTCTTGCCACCTCTTCTTAATCTCATCTGCTTTTGCTAGGTCCTTGCCATTCTTGTCCTTTATTGTGCCTACCTTAGCATGAAATTGTCCTTTGACATCTCCAATTTTCTTGAAAAGATCTCTAGTCTTTCCCATTCTATTGTTTTCCTCTATTTCTTTGCATTGCTCATTGAGGAAGGCCTTCCTATCTCTCCTTGCTGTTCTCTGGAAATCTGCACTCAGTTGGGTATATCTTTCCCTTTCTCCCTTGCTTTTGGCTTCCCTTCTTTCCTCAGCTATTTGTAAAGCCTCGTCAGACAGCCACTTTGCCTTCTTGCATGTCTTTCTCTTTGGGATGGTTCTAGTTGCTGCTTCCTGTACAATGTTACAGACCTCTGTCCAAAGTCCTTCAGGCACTCTGTCTACCAAATCTAAGCCCCTAAATCTATTTGTCACCTCCACTGTATATTCATATGGGATCTGATTTAGGTCATACATGGAGGGCCTAGTGGTTTTCCCTACTTTTTTAAGTTTAAGTCTGAATTTTGCAATAAGAAGCTCATGATCTGAGCCACAGTCAGCTCCAGATCTTGTTTTTACTGCCTGTATAGAACTTCTCCATCTTTGGCTGCAAAGAATGTAATCTATCTGATTTAGGTGTAGACCATCTGGTGAAGTCCATGTGTACAGTCGCCGTTTGTGTTGCTGGAAAAGTGTGTTTGCTATGACTAATGTGTTCTCCTGACAAAAAAAAGACTGATAGTCTTTGCCCTGCTTCATTTTGTACACCCAGACCAAACTTGCCTGTTATTCCTATTACCTCTTGACTGCCTACTTTAGCATTCCAATCCCCTATGATGAGAAGGACATCTTTTTTTCGTGTTAATTCTAGAAGCTGTTCTGGGTCTTCATAGAAACGGTCAACTTCTTCCTCTTCAGCATCAATGGTTGGGGCGTGGACTACTGTGATGTTGAAAGGTTTGCCTTGGATCCGAATGGAAATCATTCTATCATTTTTGAGGTTATACTGTTCTCACTGTTGAGGTATTGTTGAGGTATATTGTTGAGGTATTGCTGTTCTCACTCTCTTGTTCACTATGAAGGCTACTCCATTAAGGCTACTCTACTAAGGGATTCCTGCCCACAGTAGCAGATGTAATGGTCATCTGAATTAAATTCTCCCATTCATGTCCATTTTAGTTCACTAACTCCCATGATGTCGATGTTCAGCCTTGATATCTCACATCTGACCACATCTAGCTTACCTTGATTCATAGACCTGACGTTCCAGGTTCCTATGCAGTATTGTTCTTTGCAGCATCGCACTTTCCTTTCACTTCCAGACACATCCACAGCTGAGCTTCCTTTCGGTTTTGGCCCAGCTACTTCACTCTTTCTGGAGCTACTAGTACTTGTGTTCTGCTCTTCCCCAGTAGCATAATGGGCACCTTCTGACCTGAGGGGCTTATCTTCCAGTGTCATATCCTTTAGCCTTTTTGTTCTGTAATCCATGGGGTTTTCTTGGCAAGAGTACTGGAGTGGGTTGCCATTTCCTTCTCCAGCGGATCACATTTAGTCAGAACTCTCTACTATGACCTGTCCATCTTGGGTAACCCTACATGGCATAGCTCACAGCCAGTGGTGTCTCTACAGGGAGGGCAGAGCTCTAAGTTCTGCAAGGAGCCTTACCCTGTCATGTAAATCCCTCCTCTTCCTTGCTTCTGTAGCCAGTAAGCAATGCCAAGATGTTGCTTTTTCCTGTGAGGATTGGCTAAAACGGTGCAGGAAAGGAGTGGTTTCCACTTGCAAAACTTAGAGCTCTGCCCTCCCTGTATAGTAGAGACGCCACTGCTCACACCTTCATTGAGCTACTCAAGCCCCTTCGCCAGGACAAGGCAGTGATCCATGAAAGGGAAGTGGACATTACTCGTGTGCAAGTGCGAGAATGGAAGGATGCCTGCAGAAGACGCAGCTTCGGGCTATTTCACCCAGCGGGAGAAGTAGGGGAGCGCTCGACTGGGGGCGGGGGGTTACGTGGAGGAAACACAGCCTTTCCTCGTCTTCCACTGCTGCTGAGAGGGAGGTTGGGGAGGGGAAACCAGCATGAGTGGGAAAGAGCCGCCGCTGGTGATTGTGTGAGTATGAAGGTGCGTGTGCTGGAAAGAGACCGGGCGCTCATGTAGAAGCCTGTACAGTCAGTGTACAGGGAACAGCCTCTCCAAACGCACACTCCCCCCCCCCCTACAACTCGATGTTGCCTGTACAACTGTATGTGAGGGAAAGGCGCGCGTGCGCTGCCGCTTTAAGAGCCTCGAGTGCGCGCCATGCCAGACTCCCCCCATTTTCCCCCTGCGCGCCCCCTTCTCTTCTCTTCTCCCTCGCTCGCGCGCTCTCTCCTCCCTTCCGCTCCCTCCTTTTCTCTCGACGGCGAGGGAGACGCGGCTGTCGGGAAGAGGGAAGCGCGCTGCGGCTGCCGTGGCCTGCCTGCGACTTTTGGCGCGCCGTGCGCAGGAGAGGGGCGCAGGGGGTGCGCTGGCCAGCCCGGAGGCAGCCTGTGAATGAACTCCGCGCTCGCTGGGCAGGGTCGGGTCGGCTCCCGCGGCCAGGGAGCCGGCAGGCAGGCAGCCGGCCCGTGCTCCGCGGGGAGGGGGGCTTGCCAAGCGCGGAGTTTTCCTCGGAGGCACTGTCATGGCGTTGGGGAGGCTCTGTCCTTGGGAGCGGACCTGGGCGCTGGGAGTCGGGGCGGGGGTGGTGCATGTGATGCCCTTGCGCAGAGTTGAAAGGAGGAGGAGAGGATTATACCCATGTGGAGCCACGCAGGGATGCCCCACAGGTTCCCCTTGCTGCGCAAAGCTTCCCCCGTAAAGCACAACGCTTGGGAGGGGGGGTGATGGTGGAGGGGGAGGGAAGACCAGCCGCAGCTCCTCCCCCTTCCCTGTGCAATGCCTATGGATGTGGCTGCAGCTTCTGCTGCTGATCCTCTCACCCCCAGAAGTTCTCGACGCCTGCCCACTGTTTTGCATGGGTGGAGATGAGGAGGAGGATCAGGATCTTCCTCCCCCCCCCGTCCAACCCCAACCCGCGACTCCCGTGGGTCTAGTCCCACGTGCACACTGCAGTTTGCATTTTTCCCCCTTTTTACCACCACCACCCCCCCCCCCCGTGCGGGGGGAAAAAAACCGAGCAGTCCAGCCGACCTGCCTGTGCATTCCTGCAACCATGACCAGGTTTGGTGCAATTTGGGGGCTGGAGAGAGATTAGCATCGATAGAGAGTTGGAAACCCAGTCCATCTCTCCACTCCTCCTTTCATTGTTTGGCGTGCTTGCCAGCGGTATTGCCGTCTTTGGAAGTATGACGCCTGGAGCTAGTGATATTTGTGTTAGGCTAGTAAATGTCTGTAGATTTAAAAACCGATCAATCAAGGGGCACTTGGACACTCCTGAGACTTCCAGGGGAAAAGGCAATCTCCATCTTATGTGCACCTCCATCAGTGCAGCACCGTATTGTGATTATGAGACGTATTCTGTGACCATTCTGTAGTAGGTCTACTAAAATGACATGCAGCATCCTGTTGGTCTGAATGGCATCAAATGAAGCTTAAACTTGGGATACTGAACATGCTGACCCTGTGGACTAGTAACTTGCAAAGTAGATCACCATAGATGTAAATCTAAGTAGGAATCATAGTTCAGTGAAGTGTCAGTCTAAATAACCTTTTGAGATTCTTCGTAGAAAATGGGCGCCATTTTCCCTAGATACATAGAACCTGTTAATTTATTTGAATCCCACCACTGCCAGGAGCGGGCTGGAAGTCCCATTGCGTTCAGCGGCGTTTCCTCCCAAGCGAACGCGCACTGCGATTGTAGCTACCGACAAATGTTAAGCGAAAAGGGAGCCAGTGAGGAGCGGCAGCTGCGGAGCTAATCGCCTACTCTGAGGGCGGAGACGATAGCCGCGTGCCGTACGCTGGGTTGTGTATTTGGAACCCACGCGATTCATTCCCAGCCTTCTCAGTTTTCATGAATGGAGCCGAGGAATCCGGAGCGCGCACGCGCCTCGCTACCTCGGCCCAATGAGGAGCCGCGGCTCTAGGCCAGTGTTGTGGTCACGTGGACGTTTGTAGTTGCGGCGCCCGCGGCTTTACTCAGGCGGGCTCTTTATCGCTCGGCCCGCCCGCCTTGCGGCTCCCACCCTTTGCTACTCCCCGTCGCTCCTCCCTCGCGACCGTGCCATGCCGCTGGTGCGCTACCGGAAGGTCGTGATCCTGGGATATCGCTCCGTGGGTGAGTGGCGTTCAGCCCGGGCGAGAGCGGAGATGATGGATGCCGTCTGCGGGGGGGCACGTGGCAAACGGTGCCAGGGCGACGAGTCGCGGGGGGGGGGGAGATGCGCGCGGGCTGCGCGCGAGCCAGGTGAAGCGCTCGCAACAATCGAAGTCGCCGCGGGCACGTGGAAGGGCGTGTAAAGGGGGGACTCGGGGAACAAAGTGGCGGGGGGCTGCGCGCAGTGAGCCCCGGGGCGGGTTTGCAGCGTGTAAGATGGAGCGGGGGAGGTGGCGGAGAAAGAGGGTACTCTGTGGGAGCGGCAGGGGCGCCTCTCCAGAAGGATGCACGCGGCGTCTGGGTCCGTCGCGTCTGAGGAACGCCCGCCGTTTTTGTATGCAAAACGGAGGACTGGGTGGCGGAGAGTGCGACCCGCGAAGGGGGGCAAACATTGATTGAGGAGGACACGCGGGAAAATGTCGGGGAGCTGGTTCTGCCCGCGGTCGCCAGGGACTTCGGGGAGGTGGCTTGGCAAGGGGGCACTGAGGGGAAAGCATCAGGGCGTGGGAGGGGCTTCCGCTGGGCTCTGCGGTAGGCGACTCCACTGGGTGGGTGCTTTCGGAGAGAGACGAACATAAAGGCAGGCCTCTCCCGTGTTTAGGCGGCTACAGCGAGGTATGGTGGCTGTGCAGGGCCCGTAGGAAGCGTGTGTGTGTTTGTGGAGGGGTTACTTTTGAAAGTACAGCTGCCAAAGAACACATGTTTCTTTTGCGGTGGAAAGGAATGGTGATGAATCGGTGCCCGGATTGTGAGTGGTCCATGTTTGGGGTTGGGCTGCTGCTACTTTAAAAGGGATATTTCCTGGGCTCAAATGTATGTACAGCCTGGTATGGGGCGCTTTGGTAACCTCTCACTTTGCCGATTCCATAGTCGTCCACAGTGATGGTTACAAATCTCTTCACACTTGGGCTGTTTCCCCTCTTACTCTGATAAGTATTTCTGATTTGGTTATCAGAGGATATAAAGCGGGGAGACTTGCATGGGTCAGCATTGGTGGTATACACATGTCTCAAAAGTAAACCCATTAACTTTCTAATCAGCTATTTCTTGTGAGCTGGAGATGGATCTCATGCTCTTCCAACCAAGCTTTCAGTGGTACGCAAGTAGGGAAAACTTGTAGCTGGTGGGCAGCTATCGCCTGACCTTTGCTAGTTCCTCCTCAGGGAGCTATTTGTGCATACACAATTCCCTACTCATCAGACCTTCCCCCACTCAGAACACCAATGCAAGAAGTCACTCAGGGTCTGTTTTCTATTAATCCACATGCGGTGGGAGGAAATGGCCAGAGGTCAGAGGTTATATGTGGGAGGCTGGGTGGTGAAATGGCTTGTTTCCTTAGATCAAGGCTACAACCACCCCTTTTTGGCAGGGTAGGATTATGTGAAGGATTAATCTTGATGGCCATTTGCATGATAATCTCTTTAAGAGGACTGAAATTCTTTCTGTGATAGAATGGGTTAAGAAATCTCTTGAGGGTATGGTCCCTGGTGAGAAGGGCTCTAATGTGTACACTGTGGCTGTTGATCCTCTTCATTCAACCATCTGTGCCTTGTTTGAATAGGTCCAAGTGTATGCCTGGGCCACACCAGAGCTCTGTTTTGCTGGTGTGGGTAACTGCAAAACAAAATGCTCCATGCGGTGGATAGATATAACCACCCTTAATTGTGTGTGCTTGCTTGGTGACAGTGATGAGCTTTGCTGCCTCTGTACTATAGTGCTAGGTTCAGGAGGGTGTTCAACCACATAGCTATTATGTTTGAGAGGTTGACTACTGATTTCCATTGACTTTGTTATGCCTGGACCCCTGGCCCATCCTTCTGATAGTCATGATAAAGAATGAAAGCTCATTCACAGGTAATTTAGCAAAGCTCCTCGCAGGCATAGTAAGTACTGCTGGAAGAGCCTTAAGTGTTGGATTGCCCAAGTTCATGTACATGATGGTTGAAGAATTGGGAATATTTTTTCACCTTGGCAGTGAGAAGCAGAATCTAAGGTTAAATCCAGCATATTCAACTCTGTTCAAAGATGCCCAATTAAGCTACTCTGCATCAGAAAATCATAAAAAGGGAGGGTAGCTTATCGGGTCATATATAACTTGAAAGTACATTGCGATGATTCAACTGGTTTAATTTTCTAAACCCTTTTCATCCTGGCTTTTGACCTGGTTTGGGGACTTAAATGATTTTGGTCATTCTAGTGGATGATCTGAGTCAGTATGTAAAGGGAGGTGGATTCCTGTTGGTTCTGCTGGACCTTTCAGTGGTACCATTGATTTTATCTTTTTATGCTGTCTGATGAATATTGGGGGCACTTACTGCACTTGGCTCCCTTCAGTTTTCTGAAGTGAAGCTGGAGGATTGCTGTAGGAACCAGAAGGCCTTCTTCATGACAGTCCCTCCTCGTAAAATGTGCTCTCTTGGGAGGTTCATTATACCTCCTCTCTTCTTCAATATTTGAAGATTGTTTAATGGTTATATTTAGATTAAAGGGTTTCTCTTTTTGGGTCTGTTTTTATTATGTAATTGTTGTGTTTGCTGTTTTATAGTTTTATTTTAGAAAAACTATGCGGTGAGCTGCCTTGGGTCTTGCGAGAATGAAGCCAATTTTAAATCTCGTAGAGTGCAATCAATCCTTTGTGCTCTTTGGGCCAGCACAAGTCCCTTGTGCTGACCCAGGAGTGTTGCAAATGCACCAATGGTGCTTCCTTTTGAGTCAGGGAGGATGGCACATGAACATTCCCTGTTCTCCCCGCAATGCCTGAGGACTTTGGCTGGTAAGCAAGCACCAGCCTAAGGAGGCCAATGTGGGTGTGGGGGAGGTGAAATGGGGTGTGAGGAGTGTGGATAAATTCCCCCGACTTCGAGAGGTGCTGCATGTAGCCCCAGCCCCATGCTGGATCCAGGGCAGGCAAACTGGCCATCCTATTGCAGTGGCAGTTAGGATTGTGCTGTTAAATATTATAGTCCAGGGTACTTCTCATCTAACAGAAATAATCCTTGGCTTTCTCAGTCATCAGTGAATAACATGGAGACAAAAATGTAAGTGGAGGGACCAAAAGGTCATGCAACACAATAGGTATGGTCCAAGACATTTCTAAATAATACTAAAATGTTTCCCTCTAGATCATCAATTTTCAACCACTGTGCTGTGAACTGTCTGCGGGTGTGCCACAAGAGTTTGGGGAGGGTCACTTACTAGTAGGCCCATTGGGGGATGTGAGCCACCCACCAGCAGCAAGGTGCACCTTGTCAATTAACAAAAAAATAGTGGTGTGCCTGGACAATTTTAGCACCTTGTCAGCGTGTCATGAAATGAAAAGGGTTAAAAATAGCTTCTCTAGATGCACACATGTCACTGGTTCATAGCAAAACTTCGGTCACTTGAATGTGTTTGTGTATTTCTGTATTGCCATGCAGATGTTTAGTTTAATGTTTCTCTTCCTGATACATCATCAGGATAAAAGTTCTCCTTTGCAATAAATTATTTTTGCCAAATATGGAACAGTTTCAAAGCTAGCCCTCCCTGATGTTCCTTCTGATATTCTAGAGCTCTTCGCCATTTGCCCATTTGAGTAATCACAACAATTGTGGTTTTGGGGAGCCAGTTAAATAAAAACCCCACCTACCTAGCACTTTTTTGCTTATCACCAAAACACTCAAGCTTTAGGATTCCATTGGCATTCAGTCAAGGCCCAACCAGACCCAAAAGTAGAAATCTGCAGGTTTCCCTGTAACTGAAAATGAAGGGAACTTGCTCAGGTGCTGTGTGTGTGTGAGAATGGCTTGTTTGTTGGCTGCCAAGAGATCTGCATATCTTCAGCAAGGCTCTTTTTTGCATCTTTTTTCTTCAGGTAAAACATCCCTTGCTCACCAGTTCATTGACGGAGAATTTCTGGAGTGTTATGACCCTACGGTGGAAAGTAGTAAGTGTGGTGTAAATCTTTCTTGGGTGTGTTTGGGCTGAGGCTTCATTAGTGGCAAAAAGTGAAAGAGAGAAGGGTCTTCCCCATTGGCTGACCTTATATTGCTGGTGCGTGTTGGTTGGCCTGGTTACAGGGCAGTATAGCAGAAGTTCTGTCTTGAAAAAGCTGACTTGGCAAGTATAACTAGAAGGTATTGGAATATGATGGTATCTCTCCAGGAAGAGTCAGTTAGATGTTAGAGGAAGGACCATAGCTCAGTCACAGAGCAGTGCTTTGTGAGCAGAAAGTCTTCAGTTCCTTCTCTGGTGTTTCTATGGGCATTGGTAAACATTGGAAACCCAAGAGAACGGCTTCCAGTCAGTGTAGATAATACTGAGTTGGGTGGCCTGGCAGTCCGTTACAAGGCACCTTCCTATGTTTCTCCACGTATACAGATCCCTTATGACATTTATATTGCTTCATAACTGTTGGGAAATGCGTATAAGTATTTCAAGGGAACCTCTGACTGATGGTGCATTTTTTTAGTCTTTCTCCTCCATAAATGCTCAAGATGACTGAAAAATAATGAAAACTGGAAGTTCATATTTATGAATGTTTCTAGCATCGGGAAATAAGCTGATAATAGTTCAGAAATCATTGAATTGGGAAAGGCTTACAGCCTGATCCAGTGCTCATTTACTTGGGAGTAAGTGTGCATGGGATTGCAGCATTTCTGCAGTGGTGTCCCTAGAGGCAGACGGGGGCAAAACGCTATGTTTTTCATGCTCCTGAACATCTGTATAAAGCAGCTCCTCCCCCCTGCCTTCAGTGAAAGCAAAGTGGAGCCATCTTCATCTTGCTCTCATAGCCACAAATGGCTCTTAAGGCAGTGGGGCCCCGCTTTACACAGGTGTTCAGGAGCCTGAAAAATAAGTGTCCCCTTTTTTTAAGGATGCCAAAGAGAGTGAGAAGTTATATTCATTATTCCCTTAATATGGATGGTGGTTTGATTGGCCAGTGAAATATAATCGCTAGGAGAAACATGACAAGTTTCCACTTTTCATGTGTACCGTTTCATGTGGGGACTAGAAAACTTTCTAGTTTATTTTTTCATGGAAAATTTTCTGTTTCTAAAGATTCGTAAAATTCATTAATAACAATGAGTTCCATTGCCAAAACAATATTGGGCAAACTATGAAGTTTCAAAGTTGTAAATAATACTATACTATTAGGGTGCAGAAGTGGGTGTGAAAGGGTACATATGTTTTATTGGTTTATAAATGGGGATTAAAATAAAACCACATATAATACTCCAATCAAAAACCAAATTATGAATTCATCAGATTGGCTTTGCAAGTCAGATCCAAACCAAAGTTAAAATTGTGATTTCTTCTCAGACTTCAAATAAAAAGTAAACAAAACCCAAACAGAACAGGTTCTCAATTACTTTAGTGAGCTGGGGAAAAGAGTAGTGTTTGTATAAGATCTGTTAGTGATCACTCAGAAGTGATCATAGCACCTAATGATCACATAGCACCTAGTGATCATAGCACCCTCATAAAAGCATCCCATAAAAGGATGGGACCTTTTATGTGGCATCATATCATTATAGTAAACTCTTGATGAAGAAACTTGGTACCTGTAAATATTGCAAAAGCATTGAATTTATTTGAATACTTAATTTAGACCACACTTGATTTCATTTCCCCGCCCCCCCCCTTTGCATATGTTTCAGTTCCAATATTTGTGGCTATTGGGAAACAAAATTAACACAGAGTTCTTCAGTTTTGTTTACTAAATACTGCATAGTCAAATAAACATGTTAAATCAAATCACACACTATTTAGAGCACTGGAAAACTTTCCAGAAAATCTTTCAATTCAAAATGTTCTGGACAACCCTAGAATGGCTCATAGGGTGTAGGAAGGAGCTCTCTTTGGCTCTCCAATTCCTCACTACACTGTGCCAGCTGAGAGTAGTGGTAAAATTAATGGGATGGTTGCATAAAGAAGCATGCCCTTGCATTCCTTTCAGTTCTCCACCCTTCCTGGAAAAGACCAAGGGCATGGTGATAACAGGAATGGAAAGAAAAAGAGAAATGGCGATAAGAGGCATATTTGCAGGCTGGTAATTGAGTGGAGAAAGCAATACCCATAATCTGGTCCCAGAAAATCCTCTGCGGGTTGGCTTTGGCTCATGGCTTTCCAGGTGTCAACTACTGAGCTGGGCATATTGCTCCACTCATTGTGTGAGGTTGCTGAACAAAATATTTGTGTGCTAAGCACTTTCAGGGCACAATCCTAATCTGGAGTTAGGCCGGCACAATTAGGCCAGCAAAGTTTGGCTGGCACCAGGGACACTGTAAAGTATGTTTGGACCAGTCTTGGAATCAGAGAGGCCAGCACACAGACATATTCCATCCCGTTATGACTTGGAGAGTGATCCAAACACACTTTACAGTGTCACCTTGTGCCAGCCAAACTTTGCTGGCCTAACTGTGCCGGCCTAACTCCAGGTTAGGATTGTGCTCTCAATCTTGTTTAAATGTGGATGACTCTGTTACCTTGAAGGTTTGAAATTTGAGTCAAATTTGAGTTATTTTCCTATCTACTGTTCCTTGCTTGCTGTTCTGAATTTCTTTGACAAGAGAAGTTGGGGGGGGGGGGAAGCAATGAAGACATTGGCCAAAAATGTAGGCCCATAGCTCTAACATGAACTGTGGACATTTATCCTAAAATCAACTGTTCAGCTTCAACTCAGGTTAAAATTAAGTACCTCTGGCCTATGCCTTGATTGGGGTGTGGATTCTCCAGTTTCAGGCTTGTTAGGTTTTTTTTCACTGAAAGCAGAAAGGTTCGGTAGCACCTCTACTCATTTCCTGCCTCACCACAGACCCTCCCTCATCACAACAGTCCCTTCCTGTTTTTGCAGGGGCTGCCTTTCACATCCACTTCATGCAGAGAAACATTTCATGTTATCTGTGGGCAGGTTTGCCGCAAAATCCGGCTGCCTGTTTGGGTGAGGACAGATAAGTTGGCTCCTGTTTGCCCAATGTGGTGATTACCCAGGGGATGGGTGTGGGGAACGCTTTGGAGATTTATCTGCCTAGAACACGCCTAGCTGCCCAGAGAGCAGCTAACTTGAACACAGTTCTACGTTACGGGGCTGGGATTGTGCACATACTAGATTTTGCCCTTTGGTTTTTGTATCAGGAACTGGCTCACTGCATTGCCTGCCTCATAAGCAGCAGCTGAGCCACATGAGAATCTACTGGGTTGGCTGCAGTCTGTGTCTCATGTAACTGCTGTGGGGGAAAATTAACTGGCCTGGGGCAGACATTTTAAGAAAAAGAATGTCTGGCATCCCTATGTGCACCTGAGTGTGTTTTGTGTGCTTGCTATTCCACCGTTTCACCTCCTCTTCGACTACCAGCCTGCTTTTTAAATCTCTGCCCCGAGTGCTCTTGCCCTCTTCAGTTTAAAAAGCATTCTTGTGATCATGTGCTGCTGGAACTGTGCTGTAGAAAGCCACAACATTTTCTCTCCCCCCCCACACACACACACACTGTCACACACACCCCTGCATATGCACAGGCAATCTCTTGAATTCCTCTGCTGGGTGAGAGTTTTTCTATTAATCTTTTTGAGTAGCAAATTCCTCTATAAAGGTTTAAGAATGCTGCTGCCATAATTCTTATGCTCTTGCTTTTTGCTTGGTTTGGTTGCAAACGTGGCTTGGTTGCAGGGATGATGGGAAGCAAATTGGGGCAAAGCTAAGGGGAGGACTGGATTCCTGGTGTAGTGGCAGGCCATGGCCTTGAGGCAGGTAGGGCAGGAGGGGAATGAAAATGGCTTAAGTACAGAATGTTGGGTCACAGCCCATTATATGAGTGAATTTGCAGAGGGGTACGGTAGGGCCAAAGAAACATAACCTTTTTCCTTCCTCTTCAGCATACAACAAAATGTTGATGGTGGGGAAAGATGAATTCCACCTGCAGCTGGTGGACACCGCGGGGCAGGTAAGAGAGAATGTATTTGTTTTTCTGGAATATTTTGTCTTCTAATAGGACAATGGTTCCCAGACTTAATTGCAGTCATGAAGTTGTGGTAGTGCCATCTACCAGTATCTTGAACTATGTGAGATCTCATGCAATTCAATATGGCGGCTCCCAACTCTCCTGGATGCTGCCATCTTAAACCATGTAAACTTGTGCAATCCAAGATGGCAGCACCCATCGTTGAGCCGTTAAGAAGAGACAGCCAGGGACATCCTGCAGTGCCCTTGTGAGTTCACAACGGCATGTTGCGGTGGACAGTTTGGGAACCATTGCAATAGGATCTCTACTTTTTTCTCTTGTGGTCTTATTAGGACTGCTAGTCCCTATAGTCAGCCAATAGTGACATAAGCCCTCCAAGTACACAATAGCAGAGTTCAAGAAAACCTGCTTGCTCAACCAGCAAAAGCACTATGTTCTTGACTGAGACCAAAGAAAAGCAGAATCCACAAAGGCAGAAGTGTTAAGGCTTATCTTTATAGAAAAATAAGGATTCCTTGAGAGAATCAAACAAAAGGAGTGCAGTTTGCAGCAAAACAAGTTCATACAGCAGTTAGAAAAACATAGAAAAATACTTGATTAGATGGTTACTTGCAGCATATTCCCAAGCAGTTCTTTGTATCTTCACAAAAAGTACTTAATTGAGATAACATATCAAAATACACTGATATAAAGTCCTCACTTCTCTTCTTACTAAAATAACTTTAGCAGAGATACTCCATTCTACTAATAAACATAGTGGTTCGCATTCTTAACTGACTAGCATATTCAAGCTGACTAGTATTAACCAGTACTACCTAGACTAGCTGGCTTGCTAGGCTAGGGGCTAGTAGTTAGCTAGCTTCATCTCATACTGCTTTTTATGCTAATCCAACAGTGATTCGCCTCAGGTGGGTGATTGGTCAACCTGATGGCTGTCACTCACATTCAATCCACAACTCAATTCCCTAAAGCCATAAAAATTCCTTTAAGGCTTTTTCTGCAGCCTGACAGGTCTGAGATGTTTTCTACCTTCCCACTGAATGGTGTTCCCCTTTTGAAACTCTTCCTCAGCCCATCATTCATTTATTGAAGTGCATTTCTAAGTCTTCCTTCTTCCAGGGAGCTCAAGCCAGCACACATTGTTTTTACCCTTAACAATCCTGGGTAATAGATAAGAGATGCTGACTGGTCTAAGACTGCCCAGGGAAATTCATGTCTGAATGGAGAAATGAACTTGGGTCCTCCCATGTCCTGGTCCCATAATAGCTACTACAGTACATGTAATGGGCTCCCATGAACTCATACATGTTTGTGAATTGGCAGTGTCCAGTTCCTGCGTCAGATTGTCCTACAACAGAATGTATCTAACTAGACTGAGTCTTCCCCTTGTTTTTCACCAGGACGAGTATACTATCTTGCCTCATTCTTTTACCATTGGCATCCATGGCTACGTGCTTGTATATTCTGTCACTTCTCTTAAGAGGTAAGGATTCTTCAGTCTGGTGTGTTCTGATTGCAGCACAGAGCAGTGAGGCTTGCTAGCTGGTAAATTCATTGCTCTGAACCTTTGAGATGGTTGTTGGACAAAGCTCTTGATATTGCTGGTGGTAATACTTGGCCTTTATGTTGTGCTTTCCAGTGTTCATAGCACTTACCTTATTATCTTGTTATCCTTACACAACCCTGTATTATTATTCCCTGCATTACAAATGGAGTGGGGCACTGACACTAAGAAAGCAGCTTGCCTAAGGTCACAGCGGATTTATGGCAGGAGCAACATTTACATCAAGGGTTTTCCTGGTTGGTAGCTCAGTCTCTCCGTTGCTGTGTTATACCAGCTCTCTATCTACTTACAAATCCATATACATTCATTTGGGAAGTGTATGTCAGATAATAGCTCAGGTCCCAGATCTGCCTATCAATATCAGCCCTGTATATCATTTTCCATCCTTTCAAGTCATTCCTAAATGCCACAGAACCTTCTGAGTTCCATAGCTCATTGTTTTCTGTTCAAAACAAGACCTGATTTATGTCACCTTTCCTGCCTATCCTGTATGCTACAACTTAACTGTACTAGATTAATAATAGTGTGATGGGGGCAGACTATTCTTGGGCTTTCTCCCCTTTATCCAAGTCAGTGGCACTCTATGCTGTGAGGCTCACCCTGAACACCTATCTCGAGTCGAACCACAATACTGGAGCCGAGGTGTCACCTTACCATTCTTCCTCTTGTCTTTTGCAGTTTCCAGGTGGTAAAGTCTTTGCACAGCAAATTACACGAAAGCAGAGGGAAGACAAGGTAAACAAGAATTTGGAAGGGTGGAAGCAGTACAGTTTTCAGAGAGGATGTTAATTCGAGAATGAAAAGAAAAACTTGTGTCAAACAGAGTGAGTGAGTGTGTGTGTGTGTGTAAAAAGAAGTCTGAAAACATTCATCATTTCAGCTTATCACAGGAATGGATTTCAGAATTGGCAGTGTGTTAAGATGATTTTCCCAAGTAGTTAATGGTTGGAGGCAATTAGTTTTGTTTAAATAGCCTCCAGCTCTCAACTGGATTGTGATGATTCAGTTATTTTAAGCACATAATTGACAAAATGAGCAGTTAATAGCTTGCTACCTATTGGTGTAGGTACTAGTCCCTGCTCTTATCATTATGACAGTGATCATAATTCTAATGTCAACAGCATGCTTGAATCCTGTCCCACTTCACTCATCATACTACTGCAACAGCCAGGTCTAGTAAGTTGCCCTCTCCTGATTCAGAGACAGCTCCTGCAAGGGTTATGTGGAGAATTCTGATATCGGTACATCATTGCTCCTAATTCTGTGGTTGTAGAGAGAAATTTTGGGGCAGGTCCCTGGTCTTCTTAGAAAGTGTGCTGTTATCTTGGCAAGTAAAATTGCAGCCTTTTGACATAGATGTCAACAGTATGTATGGTTTTTAAGAATCTTGAAGCTTGGAAAGATTTTATAGGCAGACAACCACTGCAATGAGAGAAGCTGAATTTTTGAGAAATATTTCTAAACCCTGAAATTGTGGCTTAGCCCCAAGACTTCTTTGCAGTGTTTGTACTCAGCTCCAGAATGTGTGAAGGACCAAGTACCTCTGAGCATATATAGAGTGCATTTACTTTGCTGTGTAGTAACTGTAATTGGCCTTCATGCATTTGATGGGCAGAGCTGTTCGGGTCAGCATGTGGGTGCCACTTCCTGGCACCCCTATGTACCATATATACTCGTGTATAAGTCTCATGGCTAAGACGAGGGGAAGTTTTAAGCCAGAAATAATAGAATTTGCCATGATTCATGGATAGGGCTGTTTTGTTTAAAACACAGAACATCGCATTTTGGAGTCTATTTTCCAGAAATTAAAATGGATTACTTCTCCAGTTAGGAATAATACTGTTGCTGCATCTGCTGAAACTTTATCACTTACCTAGTACACTTTTAAAGCATTTAAAATTAATAAAAATGAGAATTTCTAAGTTCTCATTCCAAATTCTCATTTTTATTAATTTTAAATGCTTTAAAAGTGTACTAGATAAGTGATAAAGTTTCAGCAGATTAACAAAATGCATCACACCACGTTCTGCCTTGCACGTCATTAAATCTGTGAAGAAAAATGCCATTTTCAAATACCCCTACCCATGAATAAGTCAAGGGTGAAACTTAGGAGTGTATGGAATTCTTTGAAAACAACTTCCTGGTAATTGTTCTGAGGCAGCAACAGAAAGCAAACCAAACACCATTTCTCCTTGTCCTGAGGCAGCACAGAAATAGAGCTATTCTCCAAACAGGAAGGATGAAGGAGCTTATGGGAGTTGTAGGCTTTGTGAGGAATGCAGTACAGTACTTCTGTAACAGCAGCACTCATAAAAACTACAATTCCTACAAACACCTTCACTTCTCTTCCTGTTTGGAGAAGAAGTAAAAATGACTGACTTTTTTTTTTGCTTGTTATCTGCTGCTGTCTCAGAACAGTTACACATAAGTAAAACTGCTCCATTTTTTCTCCAGGCCCCTGTGTCCTGCTTCTCCGCCCAGCCCCCCCACCTCACCAAGAAGCTTCTCTTTGAAGCTTTATTTACCATACTGTCCTGTGTGGCAACCTATTGAGTTTTGCTGTGTGCTATGGTGAGTGAAATGGGATGTTTTCAGGGTCAATGTTAAGCCTTTTTTAAACATATACATGAGTTTATATGGTATGTCATTTTTAACATCGACTCACTCCCATTAATCTCTTAAGACGCAAATAGGGATGTGTTGCCAAACAGTTAGTGTACTAGAGCTTTCAAGGAAAAGGAGCAACTCCCATCAGAAATTCAGATCCTTCCAAGAGAATTGCTAGAGTTCTTGCCTTGCCGGTTCTTATACAAGAGCTGTCTGTCGGTCAGGAGCTGGCAACCTATTGAGTTTGGCTGTGTGCTATGGTGAGTGAAATGGGATGAGTCCTTTGCTTAGTGCGCAGGAAACCATGCTTTGCAATTTCCCTTTCTGTCTTGGCAGGATGCCTGTGGTGCTAGTTGGCAATAAAGCGGACCTCTCATTAGGAAGGTAAGAACTTCGTTGTCTGCTGCCTGAGAAATTACAGACTGAGTGTAAGGGCAGAATTTGACTGCTTCATTCTCTTTAAAACAGTATATATAACCCAAGCTGTATTGGGATAGTCCTCATCAAAGCTTGACTACTTGGAACAATGGCTGACCAAATGCTGTTTCATTGTGTCTAATAAACTGTAGCATCTCTTTATTGAAGAACTATATGCACTCCTTGACGCCATATGGGGAAGGTTGCAGCCATGCATTTTCTTACATTTGAACTTGCTTGTGCAAAAAGCTTGGGTCTTTTCACTAAGCATGAATAGCATATTGTGTGTCCAGTCTTTACCTTCCAATTGGGCTCTGATCTGGCCACATTCCTAGCATTCCAAAGTTGAATTTTGTCTTGAGTAGGCCACTGTTGTAAGTTCCAGTACATTTTATTTCTGTCCAGCGACCAGGTTTGTGTGTCTCTGAAATGTACACCATCAATACTCCAAGTTTGGTTTCCTGGAAAATAGAAAAACCTGTTAGAAGTCATAATTATGAGCTTCTAGTCCTCATGATGGGAAATAACATTTTTGGAAACATGGACAGTGTTAGCTGTAAGTTTAGAATCACAAAAAGTATCTTGGTCAGAGAGAGAAGTAAGGAGAGAGGCATTCTACAGGAAGCCTGAACAAGGTGGCCACAAAGTCTCTGTGGCTTCAGTCCTACAATCTCATGAACAGGGACTTTGTGGCCACACAGTACTTCCAAAGTGTATCACTCTTCATCCTTATCCTATCAACATGTCAAAATATTGCGAACAGAGTAAGCAGTATTTATGAAATGAAATTGTCTGTATATCTAACATTTTGTCTATCATATGCAGAATTTTGGGAGTTGTATCCTAACCCTAGTACAAGAAATTCCTTTTCCTTCCACCTCATAGTAGCCTCTGGCAGAACCCAGAAAACCATTCCTGGAGGTCTGGGGGCCTAGGGGGAACTACTGAAGGAGGGGGGAATCGTAAAACCTCTTTCTCGCACCCTGCATAGGTGTAAGCAAGAGTGGCCCAAGAGGCAACCACTTCAGTTGGCCTCATGGATGGGCCGGCCCTGGGTGGAAATGATTTCCATTCGTGTAAGTTGAGGCTAGGATACAATATTGGGCTTTTTAAAAATTGCAGCTTTTTTTTTAACATGGAGTATACCAAGCACTATCAAACTTGTGTGTGTTCTTTTTTGTCCTGCCATTAGGCTTTTAACGAATCCTCACAATGGCTCACAAACACTGGCTTGTCATTTCTCCTGCTTTTCTTGTTCACTTTCTCCCCTGTTGTGTGTCTAGGCGTCAGGTGAAGACTGACGAGGGCAAGAAGCTTGCGGAGTCTTGGGGCGCAGTGTTCTTGGAATCCTCTGCAAAAGAAAACCAGGTCTGACATCGTGTATCCTGTTCTAGAATAAGAGGCAAAGAGGGTGGTCTGAAAGGGCACAAAATGATACTTGCTAGTGTTGATAGAAACCCACCCTCTTCTTTGTGCATGTCATGGGTTCTTCAATTTAATGGGAATGTGTGGGTTGCATTGGCATCGCTTTCAGAGTTACAAAGCACCTGTGATGTACTTCCTATTCCAACACTTGGGAAAAGACAGGCTGTCCCTATTTTTGCTATATTGTAAGTAATTGCAACAGTTGGATGTAGGCTTTAAGCCCAAGGAAGGATTCTTCCTCCTGTTTATCAGATAAAGCAGCTATGACCCCCATCCTGCACACTCCTACCCCCTCTTGTGTAATTTGACACTATCTCTTCTATGTCTCTCAGATGACTCAAGGCATCTTCACGAAGGTTATTGAGGAAATAGACCGTGTGGACAACTCATATGGTGAACAGCGCAGCTGCATCCTGATGTGATGTCTCTTTTCCCCACCTGAAGCCACTCTGCTGGTGTGGAAGGGGTGGGGTGGGGTGAGGTTTTGGATATGGAGACCAACTCAGGCCAGGTGTTGAGGCAGTCGCCTAGAACCCTGGGCAGCTGGTCTGAATTAGCTTACGGGTAACCCCCCACACATGATATACCTCATTGTTTGCCCCCTGTATAAGGTGGCGGCCACGTTTTGCACATTAGTTTGCTGGAAGCAATCTGTGTCTGTATATATATGTATTGCCAAATGTTTACAGAGCTAGTAGGGTGGGGCCACAACTGGATTTATCTATGTTTTTGACAGGAAGGACTCTTCTGCATATTTATATCCAAGTATAATCCATATACGCACAAGTTTACACAGTGTCCGGTCACTACTTGATGTAACAGAGAGGCAGCTGAATGTAAAGTTTCTCTCTGGGATCCACTGAAGGCTAGTTCTGTAGATCTCCTTTGGTGGCAGCTGACCATGATCCTGGACCTGTTGTTGGTTTTCAGTTGTGCCTCTTGCAACTTGTTGCCTTATTTTGGGGGATGAAATTTCAGGCTGCAAACCAGATTCAATTTGTGAATTTGTCTGACTTCCACTGACACCTAGTCTGTATCTCATTGAAAGAATCCAACCGGAAGGAGGCACCGTTGCTTTAAGTTAGCAGAGTATTTAGTAGATGTCCTTGTATGCAACTAAAAGCAAAATTATTGTGTAAGAACTGGATAAAGAGAAACATTTAATCTGGCAAACAGCAGTGTATCGTGACCCCTCTTCAGATGGTATTGCATCTCGTTTATGTAAAAAATGACTGCACCAGCCTAGCACAGCAAACTAGAATAATTTAAAAAGCAGGATGTTGCCTATATTTGATGTGTTTTCCATGCCCTGCTCGCATGGGAATGTTTGGCTCTTTCAGAGGAGTATTGCAAAGACTGAATGACCTAAAGCTCTGTTGGACAGGTCTGGTGGTAATGTCAACAGAAGGCATTGTGCACGAAAAGTAACACTCTCGTTAACCTCAGATTTTGCTACTGGATGAGAAAGCTCTTCATTGACACACTTGTGTTTTTGGGAGACAATGTGAGTTGGCTGAGAATGCCAAGCTGGAAAAAGAAGTGGGTTCACTGGATACAGATGTGCCTTTTCATGAAATCTAGTTGCAATGCAGGATTCTTCTGAAGTGAAGAAAATGCAGACAAGATCATTCAATATAAACGTCTCTTTGTCCTACAGTGTGAGATGCAGCTCATGCTTTCGCTGATAAATATGTGGGGTTAGAGCTCTTGGGTTTTGGGAAATGGCTGCTGCAATCTTCCCTGCAGCCTGAAGCTGCTTCCTGTTTGCCTCGAGTGACAAGGACACTCTTCACATTGTATTACTTTTTTTATGAGGCTCTGAAACAGGTTCCAGGACTCTTAAGAAGGCAGCCATCCTTCCCCTGATGATGGTTCTCATCTGAGTATATGCTGTAACTGCACTCCTGTGCCTTCTGCTCTGTCTGTGCTGATGGAAATAAGCAGAATGTTCTGGGACACCTAATGTCATGTGGGCGAGGATCCATGTGGGTGAACATGGAGGACTCTTGAGCATGACAGGGTTTATGCCGCTGTGTGTGTATGCGCGCGCACACATCCACACACCTGTCTTGGCACAGTCGCAGACTGCGCAGGACCCCACACTCCTCAAGTGTGGTCTTGTCGGAAGCCTAACAAGCTGTGACCCGAAGACCGAAGAAGAGCTGCTTGTGTCCCCCTGAAGGAACCACTGTGTGGCCCAGTGTAATCTCCTCAGTAATTGCAGCGTTTGCGGTAGGTGAGCCGAAACCCTTGGGGATCTGACCCAGTCCTGTCTCCAGCCAAGATTGATGGGCGTTTGAAGCTTGGGTGACCAGCACAAAGTCTGAACTCCTGCAGGACTATCTTCCAAGTCCAAATGGGAAGGATTAGATTGTTTTCAGTGGCTGACTGCATGTTCTGAGAGGCGATATCGGTTGGAAGAAAACCTGAGAGGGAGTTATTCTTCCGTCTTGGTGCTTTAAGATGCCTTGGCTTGTTCAGAGCCACTAGAAAAGCTTACGTTCATTCTGGGCAGCTTTCAGCAGAGCCTGACTTCATTGAAGGCAGCTCAGAAGGCTGCCAAGCGTTGCCTGGAATGTTACTGATGTGAATAGCCCCCTTTATAAGATTAAGCCTGACTAGTGGAAGTGTGTGTTGAGCATAGCCCTGGGGGTAATTTTTTTTACTGCTTAGCTACCAAGTTTTTTTTTTTCTCTCACAGTGAATTAACTTTTCCACCTGGTGCTCTAACCTGATGGTCTCTGTCTTAATTTCCCAATGCTGGCAACAAAACGTACTTTGCTATCCTGTGCAAACTTACCTGGGAGTAAGCCCTGTTGAACATAATGGGGCTTGCTTCCAAGTAAACATATATAGGATTGCACTGTCTGAGACCTTAATTCCTTACCGCTGTAGCTGGGCTTATCAGGGACCTGCTTTTTGTTTCAGTACATGATTGCTCTGTACAGTTCCATGCTGCTGCTTCCTTTTTCAGATGTTGGTCTCGAGCACCCTGGATACCCTCCTTTTTGAATATGCCTCTTAAAGTTCTTCCCACTGAGAAGCAAGGGTGTCTGCTGTTGCTCGCTGGGAGGGTGAGATGCAGGCAACTTTACGCACATCATGTTCTCCCTGCTTGCCTACTTCTGAAGTGGGGCTGAGACCTCTTGCATCTCTTACTTCTAAAGATGCTGCTGTGCTGCTTCTGGGTTTTACCCCCTGGAAGGAGGTGGCTGAGTAGCATCTCTACAGATCTATATTGTGGTCCTCTGCTGAAAACCATCCACGAAACTGAATAGAAAAGGAGAAGTCTGCATGCCTGCTGTCAGTTTAGCAGGAAGGTTGCTCTAGGCTTCTGTGTGGCAGTGTCTCAAATCTTGTTGCAATAAATTGTGCAAATTAATTAGCAAATTCTCTTAAATGGGTCACACATCAAGGAAGCTGGAAGGAGACTGAGTATGCATAACTCAATGTTTTTGTTTCTTTGCTTGGAAGAGAAGTACTGAAATTAATTTTGTATTGTATGGTGTTTATAGTGACAAGGATTTGTTGCAAAATGGTGCACGTGGGGGGGTGGGAGGTGAGTGGCACACAGAGAGAAGCAGTAGGTTGGAGGAGGAGCTCTGGTTCAGTTTCAGTGGTGGCTGATCCCCACCCTCCAACTTTCTAAGGATGTGTGACCTAGTGTCTCCTCCCAAACAATGCCTCCTTACGTAGAAGTCCAGTTCATTTGATTTCTGTCTCCCGGCTGCATGTGTATGTGATAGAAATCATGTGAATAAACTCTATGCCTGAGTGCTGTCACAGGGTATCTGGCTCATGCACTTTTTTCTTCAGAGGGATATGCATGCGAAGGGGAGAATTGCTTATCCTCCTCATTAAAAGTATGAATCGAAGATGGTCATGAAGCAGGGTGTGCATATGCCTGAGAACATTCGTCATGTTAGGTGAACACAGTCTTTCATTCTCACAGGTAAAAGGAAAGTGCTGCACGCGAGGCCACTGTAGTGGTGAGCACAAAACACTATCTCTCCTGACCCTAAGTGGCCCAGCCATCACTGGTAGTGATCTGTATTAAAGGGAACTCTCTTCCACATGCCTGCTGTAGTGATGGATGGTATATTCTATGAGCACATGAGTGTGAACTAGTACAAAGGTGTGTAAGGGAGAGATTGAGGCCTGTCTGTTGTAATTATTAAAGATTCTCACCATACGTCCTGTAGGAATTTTGAGATGGATGGGTTCTCTTCAGGTCCTGTTAGGGCGTGCCTAGACATCTGGCAACTTGGGCCAGGCTAGACTAAACAAACAGTGTTTTTCAAACTGTGGGTCAGGACCCGCTAGGTGGGCTGCACGCCAATTCCAGGTGTGTCACATACCACCAAGCACAGCCATCATTGAAAATATGGGAAGATGGGACACTGGAAGCAAGGAAGGGTGTTTATTTTGTTTGTGTCAAGGTTGTAGATAGGCCTTTTATTCTGGTTTACTTTGCTTTTGGAAAATGGCTGAGAAATAATTCAATTTAGTGCTGCGTTCTCAAGAAAGCAGAAAAAAGTTTCGTAATGACTTTCTGCACACTATTACAACGCTAATGGCCATATTCTGTATAAGATGGTTGACCTCCTCCCTATTCTTGGATAGCTAATGGAAAAAGCCAGGCACAGCAAGCTGTGGCTTCTGTTAGACATAATAGGAGAAGCTGTCTTCTGCCTTGCTATGTGTCAAGAGCAGCAGTGTCTGGTATTGATGTGACTCTGGTATTTGGCATGTTTATGCTGCTACCTAGAGCTAATTTGTTACTAATTGCATCAATTATGTTGTTAGCAACACAGCAGTAATATTGAGATGCTGCCATTCTGAGTTTTAGTCTGAGTTGACTGAAAACATAAAGCACTCCTTAATGGTTGTTGCCTTTCCTCCTGCTTTGCTAGTTCCCTTTAAGGCAGATTCAGAGGAAGTTGTATTTGCAAGTTGACAGATATATCATATTCCTCTGGGTTCTAGCCTCTGTTTTCTACCCGTTCTTGCAGAGTTGATGCTAGATACACAACTAGTTCTCTGAATGATGTTAACTGTCATCTCCATACTCTTTCGTACTATTAAGAATCGGTCCTGGATTCTGGAGTGACCACAAAGAATCCAGGTTGGGTCTATGCAGAGGGATGTGTGGTTGGTTCTAAGCAGCCAACCTACATGCGCCAAAAACTAGCACCCATATTTGGAATGCTTCATGAGAAAAAAGGACTGAGCATAAAAACCCAGAATGGTGGGAGAGAGTCCTCTCTTTGGGGAAAATTGAGAGCACTTTTTCCTGTCAAGCTGGGAAGGGAGTGTGCATCTTGTCCAGCCATAGACAAGATATTTGCAAATGCCAATTTAATATGTTTAGGTAAGATGACATTGAGTGGCTTAAGAGCCCAATACTACGCATGTCTACTCAGAAGTCCCATTGTAGTCAGTGGGGCTTACTCCTCTCAGGTAAGTGTGGATTAAGATTGCAGGCTTAATCAGAAGCACTGAAGAATTACAATGGATTTCAGAGCAAAGAACATTGTAACTGATTCCACTAGATAATGCCTGAATACATGGTGGGCTCCCAGCCATTAGAAGCTAGCATAATTTTTTGAGGTGGGTAAGAATATGTGATTCCAACAGAGGATGATGAGTGCCTGTCAACGTTATTGTGCCCCAAACAGCTCCACAATATTGCCTGCTCAACTCAATTTGTCCTGTTTCATCTGCCAGTTCTGAGTAAGCTAAGTGAAAATAAAGGTGAGGGTTTAGGTGGTTTTCTAAGAATAATAAGCATTCACGCTGTTGACTGAACACACAAGAGCACACCTTCCAATTCTGGAATAACTGAGAGGTAATGAGCCCTTACTACATAGTAAAAGTATTCAGTCTAACTAAACCTTTACAAGCAAGCTAGGGATGGCACAATTTGTGAGTTTTTCCCCGCATCTTTTATTTCTTACATTTTTATCTCGCCATAACTCTGGGGAGCTTCATATACGATGTCTACTTCTTCCCTCACATAAATTCTCACATGAATACAGTGAAGTAGATTAGACTCATGATTAGTTGGAGAGGAGATATTTGAACCAGAGTTTCCCTGATCCTATTCAGACGTGTTCTGGCTCTCTGTGGTATATAGACAACAAGTGTGGAACAAGCTTACGTTTTCAAGTTGTGTGTATTGTACATGTTTGCTTCCAATTGCAAGCCCAGGCTTCTGTTCAGTGAGGCCTCCTGTGTCCCACTTTTTGCAGGTAGGCAGGTGTTTGGGCGGTGCTAGTTTTGAGCAGACAAGTACCAGGAAGGCAAAAGGTTAAGTATCCTCTTCTTGTCCTGACTAACCTGAAGGGTGAGGGCTGTGTATTTTTAAAACACAACTGGCAGAAAAATGCTGGTTAGCCTTGCAACAGGACTCAAGCATAGGTTTACCAATAGCCAAATAGGGAGATTTTTAAGAAGACGATCTTCCACATGCATGAGAACAGATTCTGGGACATTTGAAGGAGTCCAGCTTGTATGGCTGAAAGGCAGCAGAAGGATTCTGTTAGTGAAGCCATCAATCCAGGCTACACATTTGAATCATCTGCTAGTGCCAAGTTTCTCCATTACTTAACTTTCCACATTACATCAGTACAACAATCATATGCTAAATATAAAACAAAACAAACATTGTTCTATAAAAACCACTATGGTTTCTCTGGAATTCACTGAACAAAAATCAATACGTTTTCTCCTTCAGATTTATGAGAGTGGACTTTGTAATCAATAAGCCATGTAAAGTTGTGTTGATACGATTTGCCAAGTCAACCTTGGCAAACACTTTCCTCTGCCTTTGAGCAGCCACTGTAAATCTGACTCTCTGTACCAAAGTGCAAGTGTTGGCATTAGGTCTGGCCCTGATCAGATTCAAAATGTGTGCCTTGGTTTAGAATGATAAGTGGAATACCAAGGCACCACAATGACAGAGATGCTCCTTTATCACCTTTTGAGACCATCTCCAATATTGGGAGGACACACTTTGAACCGTGTGCCCAAAAATGCTTTATGAAAAGTGCTTACAAGGAGGTAAGCCATAGAAATACTTCTCAAAACTAGATGGTAGATATCTATAGAAAGCACAAAAGGGGGGGGGAAATAATGAGCTCTGCATTGCCTCTGTATTTTGCTAAGAATACACAGCATGCTAAGAATACATAACAGTTTAACTGCTGCAGTTTTTTTTCTATGTTTTTGGTAGTGGCTTGTTTTTATCTTGTAAGTCACCTTGAGTCCCTAAGGCAGGACAGAACTTGAAATAATTTTTAAGGTGGCAACAGACCTGATCAAAAGTGTCATTAAAAGATTTCCTGTTCACAATGAGATATCAAGACATTCCAATGAACATCAGCTGTTCCCAAAATACTTCTTGAAATCCTACCAGAGCCAAATACTAAATTTGGAGAATACTGCACATAGCTGTCTTGGAAAAGATCTGGTAAGTCCTCTGCCCCCTGAAAATTGGACTCCTGAAGGAGGGGATATGTTGAATATCCTCTAGCCACTAGGTGATGCTACCCAGTTTAGCTTCAATTGATTTTAGTATGCAACCCACATTTTTATTAAGAGATTTACTGTATATCCTGCCTTTCCTCTTCCCAGGCAGATGCCCAAGGCGGCTTACAATCATTGGAGAGGGGAATAATAAAACATAAAAATAATAAAGCAATAAAAACAGGGTAAAAAAATTGATTGGAGGGGGGCAAAACTTCACAATGCAGATTTTGTTGCGGAGTTACAAGAGACAGACAAATCAACGTTAAAATGCTAGTATAGATGAAACAAAAGTCTTCAGCCCATGCTGAAGTGCCGTAAGGGAGGAGGAAGATCTTGGATCCTCCGGTAGGGAGTTCCATAATTGGGGTGCCACTATTGAGAAGGCTCGCCCCTGTGCTGCCAATCCCTTAACTTGGGAGAAAGGCGGCACTTGCAGGAAGGACCCCTTAGGTGACCTAAGAGGACAGGCTGGAATGTAAGGGTGAAGGCAGTCCCTTAGGTAACCTGGACCTGAACCGTGAAGGGCTTTAAAGGTCAAAACCAGCAATTTTTGGCTTCGATCATGTCAGAATAGCACATTCTTTTTTTTTTCTGCCCTAGAGAAGGCCACATGTGTGCTGATAAGTGCTGGAGTTAGCACTGAATAACTGCAAGGTTTTATACGTATTTCCTAAAAGGAGAAACCGCCAATGTTACTACTTTGTCCTTATAGCCTTATGTGGATCCCGAAATCCATTCCTAGCATTGAGCACAGCTATTTAATCTAGGTCTGACATAAGTCCCTGACACCAGTATCTTAAACTTGGGGTTTGTGTTTGTTTTTGTCATCTGACTGATGAAGAATCTGGGACAGCTTGAGAGCTTCATGTTGTTAGTTGAACCTCAAAGGTGCATTTGGATCTGAATTTGAGCAAGCGAACCAAGCCTGAGAACAATTGTGCTTCATGCATCCGCTGATATGGATTGTAGTCCACGAAAGCTTATGCTACAAAACACGTGTTGGCCTTTTAAGGTGCCTCAAGGTTCTTTTGTTTTCCCTGCTGCAGGCTTAGTGGGGCCATCCTTCCGGATATAAAAGAAAGTGGTGCCCTCTAGTGGCTAAACCAATTTTATTCATATAGCGCCTTTACTAAAATCTGAACAAGCTCTGATTTAGAGGTTTTAGAATATCTGCAATCTGAAACTGGTGCTAAGCCACTGAGCTTAGTGTGACTCTTCTGTAAATATACATAGGACTGGGCTGTAAGTTTAGTGGAACATCTGTATTTTTATCATCCTGGTTCAGATAAAGGACCATGCCCAAACTTAGGCAAGTGCAATGTCATACACTGGAGATAGTTCTCCCCCCCCCCCGCCAGGTGAATTCAAAGCTTCATGGTGCATTGCAGGACCAACCAGGGGGTTAGTTTTGAGATACACTTTGTGGTCCTGTTTAGAAATAGAACCACAGCTACTCACCTTACTAATATAGAACCCCACCCACCTACCCCCAAAAAATTATCTGTAGGGTTGCTTACACTCAACACATTTCTATTTGCAAGGAGATCTAATTGGGCAATCCTACAGGAAGTCAAGCCTGATTGCTCCCTGGAAGGACAAATGCTGAAGCTCAAATACTTTGGCCACCTCATGAGAAGAGAGGATTCTTTAGAAAAGACCCTCATGCTTGGAAAGATCAAAGGCAAAAGGAGAAGGAGGTGGCAGAGATGGTTAGATAGTGTCACTAAAGCAATGAACCTGAAATTGGGTGAACTCTGGAAGCTAGAGGAGGACAGGGAGGCCTGGTGTGCTGTGGTCCATGGGGTCGCGAAGAGTCGGACACAACTTAGCAACTGAACAACAAATCCTATCCTTCATCCAAGGGTAGCAGGGCAATGTAAAAATAAACCCATTATATGGTAACCAATAGTAAAAAGAGCAGTAAAACAAAACAGCAGTAATTAAAACATCAAAAACAGTAGCAACATCTGCAAGTACTAACACACTTCACAACAGCTCCAACAAATCTTGAGGGTAAAAGCCATAGAGGCACCTTAGGAGATGAATACAGTGCTTGGGCAGGTTGATCGAAAAGCAGGTATACTGTTCTTAGGCCTGATTAATTAGGAGAAAATAGTAATGTTTCACTTGTGCCAAGCATGCAATACCATCTTGAGTCTCCAATTTGGTACACACTTATCAGGAGCAAGTCTCACTGCACTCAGTGGAATGCACTCCTAGGAAAACATACAGAAGAAGCCAGCAAGTTTTCTATCACTGGACAAAGGAAAGGAAAGGATGTTGCAACCATGGTAACCTTCCCATCACTCTTCATCCAGATACCTTATCTTGATTCACTAGGGCTTCCAACAAACCCAGGCATCTAAGCCCCAAATATCCTAAGAACCTGGATATTGCACATTAGATGCACCCTTCCAGCTGAGGACCACACTAATCCTGAACCAGCCTCCTGGGCTATTGGTTTGTTTCTGGAACACACATCTTGCTAAAGTCATGGTTCTGTTAGTACTGTATTCCAAACTCTGTCTACGCCTGAGCAATCGGCCAAATAAAATGGCAAACTTTATTTGGAAATGGGAGTTCCCATTTCGCAATTTAACTTAGTGCAGTGTGGAGTCTCCTCCTAACATTTTGCTCAGAAGGGACTTAGGCTATAATGCAATTCTGATTATTACTGTCACAATGATGCATCTATGTGTCATTGAAATATATGGAAAGACCACTATCTGCCAGAGAGGGGAAATTAGAGGTATGTGTCATCCCACCCAGGAGATTCTCAGACCTGTATTTGGTTGGCTAAGTGGAAGCTGCTATTCAGTCAGAATAAAGAATATTCTCGTACCTATTCGAACCTGCACAGCACTCTTTAATTATAGAAGTCCAAATAGGAGGCAGCATAATTCGGTATGGTAATAAATGACTTAATTATCTGGACCCCTTTCAGTCTGCTTTCAGACTGGGCTTTGGGACAGAGACAGCCTTTGTAGATGATCTGTGCCGGGGACTAGACAGGGAAGTGCATCCCTGTTGGTCTTGCTGAACCTCTCAGTGGCCTTTGACACCATTGATCGTGGTGTCCTTCTGGACCGGCTGGGGCTTGGAGGCACTGTTTTGCAGTGGTTCCACTACTTCCTGACAGATCAGACCCAGATGGTGAGACTGGAGGACACCTGTTCAGCACCCTGACCATTGATTTACGGGGTGCCTCAGGGATCCATCTTGTCTCCCATGTTGTAGATGTTAATCTACATGAAGCCATTGGGGGAGGTCATCCGGGGATTTGGGGTTGGGTGCCATCAATATGCAGATGACACCCAACTCTATCTCCGCCAAGTTTGAAGGGGGCGGTTGAAGTTCTGGGGCGCTGCCTGGATGCAGTCAGGGCTTGGATTAAGGCTAATAAACTGAAATTAAATCTGGCCAAGACAGAGGTCCTCCTGATCCGGAAGTCAGCTATGCAGGTATTAGACCCAGAACTTGCTCTGAATGGGGTAACACTCCCTCTGAAAGAGCAGGTCCTCAGCCTGGGACTTCCTTCTGGAACTACAGCTGTCACTGGAGTGGCATCTGTGGCCAGGAGGGCTTTTGTCCAGCTTTGGCTGGTGTGCCGGCTGCAGCTATACCTGTCAGCTGGATCTGGTGACAGTGCTCCATGCCCTAGCGACATCTCAGCTAGAATGTTCTCAATGTGGGGCTACCCTTGAGGACAGTTTGGAAGTTGCAGTTAGTGCAGATTGCGGTGGCTTAGTTGGTCACTGGGGCTCGGTGTGCAGAATCTGCTACGTTGTTGCTCCAGCGGCTACACTGGCTGCTCATTCCTTTCAGAGCCCAATTCAAGGTGTTGGTGGTGACCTATAAAGCCCTATACAGCATAGGACCAGGATACCTCAAGGACCATCTTCCCCTATACATCCCTGTACGTCCCCTGAGGTTATCAGAGAAGGCCCTTAGAATTCCACCGCCATCTGAAGCCAGGGGGATGACGCTAAGGGATAGGACTTTCTTGGCTTTGGCACCACGATTTGGGATGCCAGAAGACCTGAGGGCAGCCGCGTCCATGTTTGGTTTCTGGCAGGGTTTAAAGACCTATTTGTTTCATTTGACTTTTGGGGAGGGAGGTACTCCCTTTTCAACTTAACTTTTTTTATGCTGTTATATTATTTCACTATTTTATGCTGTTCTGCTTTATTATTATTATTTTTTGTTCTTATATTATTTTAATGGTTTTAATTGTTTTAACTTTAATGTATTAATGGGTTTTTAATTTTCTATGTACATGGCTTTGAGTTGTTAAAAAGTGGTATACAAATTCTATAAATAAACAAACAAACAAACCAGGCACTCCCTAGAGAACACATTGAAATCACATGCCTAATAAGTACGAATTGGGAAAAATAATTGATACTCTCTGTTTGATATTCTGAATGCCAGTATCCATTTTTAATGTTTCCTGTTCTAAAAATGCCTGCCAAACTGCAGTTAAAATGTGAAAATCCAAATTTTATTATGACAGCAAAAGATCAGATTTGGTCTAAACCCCACTGTCATTAAACAGTTCTAACTTTAAAAAAATAGTTCAAATGCTTTTCTTTCTGCTTAATTGTGACTCTTTTTTTTTTCCTCTTTAGAATAGAAAATGAGTGGAAAACCCTAGCCACTGCTGCTCACGCATAGGCTGGGGGCACTTAGTACTATTTGTATCTGGAAATAATCCATGTAATAACTTTTCAACTGAAGCTCTGCAAGAATGGCAGATGTAGGTCTTGCTAATCCCTTTCCTCTGAGAGCACAGAAGCAAGAGAGAAAACTCATCCCATTTGTTAATCCCACTGTCCGTCTGTTGGATTTCTCAGTGGGTCTATGGATCTCATCTCTGCACATACACATTTGAACAGCACTGTGACCCTAATGGTATCCATTTACCTTCCTTTCTTTCTGCACTTCCTTGTTCCTATGCCTGCTTGTCCTTGGCTGCCCATTTCTGTGAACAGGCAATTTTTCAGTAAATCCTTGCTCAGCAGTCACATTTCTCCCTGCAGAGTACTTAGCAATACATGTGCAAATTCAATCAAATTGTCAGTCCTGAATGAACGTACAAGAACTCATCTCTTCCATTACATCTCTTCCCACATCTCATTGGAGATTAGGATTGGAGCAGTATACACAAATACAGCGAAACTGCCTGTAACTGGTGCTTGCTCTTTTGCACAAATACAAACATTATAGGTATTTTTATAAGGGCTATAGAATGGGTTCTTATTTCTATAGAGGTGGCATGCCAGTTTTTAGTCTCCAAGAGCACAGTTTCCCTACAAAGAGGATCAATTTCAGTGAAATCATCTGATGGGACTCCATCTGCAACATTTTTACGTTAAGGGGTTGCCTAACTAAAAAGAACTATTAATGAGAACATGTTTATCTGAAGTTCCTGGATATTACACGTAGGGAAATGTGTTCTTTGTCTGATGTCAGGCCAATCCATCCAAATTTAAAGGGAGTCACTCAACCCTAAACAGGGCGGAGGCGTCTCTAAAGGCAAAAAGAAAATTTCAGTGACTACTGCTACAACTCAGGTACATAGTCTGGGTATATAAGTCAAATAGGTATAGGCTGCCACATTGATTCAGAGGTATGAAGTGGGTAAGGTGATTGGTGATAAGACCAATCTCTGGCCAAATAGGGACTTTCTCTGAAAAAGAGATTTCCCTAATTTCCCTGTAACCCCTTATCTACACTGCATTTCCTATTTCCTTCAACCTAGCCACTGTATGTGCTGTTCCATAGAAGAAATGCAGAATGTGGAACTAGATGTATAGTTTGGCTTCCTGAGAACATCACTACTTTTTTTTTTTTTTTTTGCTAAATTTTAAAAAGTATGTTTCTCATCTCATGGCATGTGCAATGCCTAGTGAATCTCACAAGCCAGAGCAATACAATTTCCAGTTGCTGGTGGTGGAGTTTTCATGGTCCTGCTTAGCTCATTGCCTTGTCCCATGACTGAAACAGAACAGGAAAACAACGGAAAACATGCAAATGTGCCCAGTTTGCATAATGTATATAGGCTGCAATGTATAGCTTTTCTTGGTGCACAATTTTAATTTTCTTCAAAGCACCGAGTGCACTCCTAAAAAATTTCAAGCCATGATGGAGACATCAGTCAATGGCTGCTAGTCATGATGGGGGCGTGGAGTCTCTGAGTTCAAAGGCTGCATGCCACTGGGTGCCACTTGCAGGGGCAAGAGGACCATTTGCTCATGTGTCCTAGGCTTCCCAAAGACATCCAGTGTGCCACCATAAGAAGCAGGATACTGGAATTAAATGACTTCTGGTTAGGGTTACCAGATCCAAACTGGGACAGAGTGCCTATACCTTTAACCATGGTATAGCTCATCATGGAAGGGTTTCAAGAGCTGCACCTGCCCAAATTCCCTCTTCTATGCAATGGTTAAAGGTATAGGCACTCTGTCCCAGTTTGGATCTGGTGACCCTACTTCTGGTCTGATGGAGCAGGGCTTTTCTTGTGTTCATACTTCTTTATTTCTGTTCCCTTCAAGTTCTTCAGAAGCAAGCACTCACAAAAATAAAAGATACTTCTCTTGAAAAGATCATAACATGGCAGCATAAATAGGCTAATGGCATGTTAGCTAACTGTCTATACTAGGCCAGATGTTAATGGCGGGTGAGCAGGGCACCGTTCTTTAAAGTTCCTAGGAGTTGCAGTGCAATGCTAGGCATGTCTACTCAGAGATAAATCCAATTGTGTTCAATGGAGCTTACCCTCAGGAAAGTGTGAATAGGATTATAGCCTTAGGGCTTAAACCTATTCAACTTGCAGACATAATATAGCCACAAGGAGGAGGGGGGCTGCATGCATGCCCCCCCCCAACTGCAGGACGTAGCAAATGCTCAATTGGCATGGCTACATCAGTGCTAGAAGGTTGGATAGGATTGGATCCTCAGTCATATTTAGGCAGAGTTTTCAGCTTTCAGTTCCAGAGCAAAAATAGCTCTCTCTTCCACCATATATACATATTCTTAAGAGCTAGGTGCATCTTTTCTCTCTCCCTCAAAATGCTTTCCATATACAGTACTTTGAAAGCCCCAGGCTGCATATTTTCCCTGCAAACAGTGCCCTTAGTAGATCTCAAGGAAGTAATGATGGAATCTGCATCAGGACATACCCAACTGCAAGACAAGATGAAGTCCATAGTGTGTTGGTATGAAGCTCCAAGGGCTGCCTCCGTGGGCCAGACCAGCAGGCCATGCATGGGGCCAGCCAATTGTTCAGCTGGCTCTGTGTCGTGTTTCTTGAAGAACAACCCGTCCTACTTCATGGTGCATAGTGAACCTTTTGAAATGCAGCACTGTATGTGTGCGTTGCTCCAGAAATAGGAATCCTGCTGAGCTCAGGCAAGTTCTAAGTGCTCCGAAATCAGGGCTTTTGATCCTAGCCTCGATGTGTCTCTAACAAAGCAGCTTTTAACATCCGCCCAAAGCTGCAGTTCTCAGGGTTCTTTGAAGGAAGCCATATAGTTAAAGCAGCTACATTATGTTATTGTGTAGATGTGCCCAATCTGCACTGCTTCTATTGCTGTCACTTAAGCTGATCTGTAGCATCGGGGTGTGTGTGTGTGTGTGGGGGGAGTTCCACTTAACTCAATGACTAAAGTAACTTACATCCAATTGATTTGTGGATCAGTCTCTTTATAAGCAATGCTGTTGCTTCCTGATTTGGGTGGGTTCCATTGATTTACATCAAACTTCATTTCAAGTGCTCAGGGTACCCAATATTCTCCCTCTGTCCATCTGATCCTCACAACAAGGTGGAGGGTTAGATGGAATGAATCGCCCAATGTCAGCCAGTGAACTTTGTGTCTGAATGGGGATTTGAACCAGAATCTCCCCAATCCTAGACCAACGTTCTAACTACTATGCCACACTGAATATGGTGCACACGTCTTATGCTGTTGCTTACTATTCGATGATATTACAAGTGTGCTGTCAACATAACCACATCTTGCCACATGCACCAGGAAAGAAGAGGTACACATTTGAGGATTACAGTACATGTTCCCAGCCAAGATTCTGTAAAGGTTATTTTAGTTTTTTCCCCACAACCTTATATACATTTATATAACCCTCATGGAACTCAGTGAAATTAGGCTTTATTTTTCAAATTTATAATTTCACTTTCTTCCTGATTGCCTGCAAGGTAGCTAACAAAACCATCACTTTAAACCACATAGAACCAACTTGAAACCACAGAGCACAGAGCAGTGGCAGCCACTTCTAGTCTGGTTGACAGAAGACACAGGCACTTCTCAATACTTCCTGAATATAAATATGAGAGGGTGGAGCTTTATCCCTTTCATCTCCACCAATACAATATCAGAAAGAAAAGTTACTTGGAGCAAAGCTCAGTGCACAGGAAGGCTGGTACTGGAGAAATGTTTAGGTAATCTAGGTTCAGAGCTAGAATTTCATTCTGAATGAAAATGCATAGGATCGAGGCAACTGATGAAACATGACCATTCATACTCCCTCAAGGTTAGAAGACCTTCGTTTTCAAGTGGATCTTTTTTTATCAATGTCCTGCATATGCCAAAGAAAGTGCATTCAATGCAGAGAGCTTTTTTGATCTATGTATCTATTACATATTTTGTATAAATGAGTGAATTTGAGTCTAGGCCTTTTAGGAAGCGATCCTAACCAACTTTCCAGCACTGGCAGCTGTGTCAATGAGACATGTGCTGCATCCTTCAGTGGAGTAGTGTCATGGAGGCCTCCTCAAAGTAAGGGAATGTTTGCTCCCTTACCTTGGAGCCGCATTGCCGTAACCTTGGTGCTAGAAAGGATTGTGCCCTTATTTGCTGAGCACACAGAATAAAGACCCAATCCTGTCCAACTTTCCAGCGCTGATGCAGCCATGCCAATGGGGTGTGACCTGCATCTCGGGGTGGTGGTGAGTCACAGAGGCCTTCTTAAGGTAAGGGAACGTTTGTTCCCCTGGAAAGTTGGATAGGATTGAGCCCTTAATTTTCTGATAGTATTCAAACAAGAATGGTGTTCAAACTGGTAAGCATATGGTAAGCATAGTTGTTAGCAGCATTATGTGAAACAAGGGTCTTCTTGAATAGAATGCCTACCATGTTTTGGAAAAGTATGAAATAAGCTTATTTCGTTCTGACCTTATATACATTACCTTGGGATTTTAATAAAATGCCTAGGGATTTTATACAATGCCTAGCATGTATAAAAGTACAAAACAAGCTCGTTACAGTCTGACTTGACATACTTTACCTAGGGATTTTAATAGAATACCTAAGCATTCTAGAATACTCAGCCTTTGGGGGCACAGCATGAAATCAGCATGTTTTGTACCAACCTCATATACTTTGCCCAGCGATTTTAACACAATTCTTAGGTGTTGTACAGAATTTCTATCATGTTTTTGGCAAAATATTCCACACAATATACCTTAGTTTTACACAATGCCAGTAACATAGTGACTTGAAGTGCAGTGAGTTTCTGGAAAGAGCACCCTAATATCAAAATAGCCCCTTTGCCCAGAAGTCTGGTTCCGGACAGCTAATTCACAATGATGAAATAAGGTGCCAGATACATTGTATAAGAAGAAGAAAGAGAAAAATGGACTATGAAAACTATTGTTCAGTATCCAGTTACATACTTTTGAAAAACTAGGTTTTATTATGTTTTGGTAAAACACAAAACAACTGTTTGTAGAAAAAAATGTAACAAAGTGTTTGAATAAAATCAAATAAAGACATAGGCAAAAAAAAAATGATGGGCTAAACAAAGAAAAAACTCTCATCTATTATAGTGAAGGCGATGAAAAACGTCAGAAGGAAATCAGAAGAGATAAAACACTTTCCAACGACGGATACAAGAGATTATGTAACCAGCTGTGCCAGTTTATCGCGTTGGGGAAGCGTGGGGACGAAGAGTTCGAAGCCAGCAGCAAGGATTGTAAAATGCTTCGTTCTTACAAACCGGAAAGAAAATATCGCTCATCGTGGAGAGAGCACGCGAAAGGAAAGATGTTGCAGAGAGAACTTTGAGCAAACATGGACCAAAAGTCCAAGCCTGCGTTCCAATCGATCCTTCCTGGTAGATCTTCGCTTTCCTTGAGCGATTCCGGACAGGTCGGTGCCCTTTTGCAACATACGGGGGACGGACGAACCCGATGAATAGGTAGCACAGAGATTCCCGGAGAAAGCTGAAGCAATCACACCGCTGGGGGGCGCAGTGGGACCTGATTTAAGAAAGGTTACAAAGTCCTGGAGGCATGTGCCTAAATGGATGAGCGCCCCCTCTGGAGTCAGCAAGAGCCCTCCATCCGACGCCCTCCATCCCTAGCGTGCTATAGTACTAGCCAAGTACACTACTCTCCTATTCTTTCTGCTTCCTGCACGGCCCCAGGCTGCGCGACGAGGGAAATGCTGCTCCCCCGCCTCTCGCAAGAACTGCACCTGTCCCACGATCCCTACACCCTTGGAAGGGCGAAGGAAGGGCCCTCTGAACCTATCCCACGTGCTTTTGAAACAACCCGGTTCGGGCACAGGAGGGTTAACATTGGCGCAGTGATCCCCAGTCGAGCGTGCACTGAGGCTCCGTACGGATACATCTCTCACTTCCCCAAACGCCATTTCTGCGTGTCCTTCCGCCATCGGGTTCCATCACAAAATAAGTGCTTGGCTTCTTCTTTTTCCAATACACCCCACCATCTCAAGGAAAAGGCAAGGGGTAGAAATTGGATCGCGTCCAAAGCACTCTGTTTTGGTCCAAAGAGGAAAAGAGACGTTGGGAGAGGGGAAACTGGAGGGGGGACAAGTCCCTAACTCCGGGATCCCACCCTCCCTTTGCACAGAAGGAGGAGGAGGGAGGGGGAGGTTAAGCAAACCCGGAGCTGGCCCAGCAGGACCTACTTTCCTCTCTGAAAATGGCTGCCTCGGTGAACACTTTCTGTTCAATTCCTTGAAGCCCTTCGTTGTGAGGGAGAAAAACAGAGGGGGGTAAAGCCCAGCCACAGATGCGTCTTTGAACCCTTTCCTCTTCTGGAGTTGAGGATTAGGGGGAAGAGGGGAGAAGGTGAGAAGTAAACAAAAAAAACAAGGGAAGGAGAGTGAAACAGGAAAAGAAAAAGAGGAGGCCTGGAACAGAAGGTAGGGAGGAGGCTAAAAAAAGAGGGGGACCCCCCCCAAGCCCAAACAAGGAGTAAAGAGGGGTGGGTTGGTGCAGCCGCTCTTGCGAGGGAGACTGTAGATGTGTGTATTTAGTTCTCTTCGGAAAGATTCAATGTAGCAAAGAATGATGATAATAAGCTGAGGACTAGTTTCAGTTGTCTGTGCATATTGTTGGGAAAGGACATTTACGAGGGAGAAGAATGTACGTTCCATCCGGAGAGAAACTCTGAACGTTCTATTTTCCCCTCCTCCATTCGCTCCCCCCCCCCCGGGAAGCCTCAACGTTCCATCCAGAGGGGCTCCATTCTCCCGAGAACCTTCTGCGTTCTATCCGGCTTCAAAGTGAGTTGTTCGAACGTTCTATTTAGGGCTCTAGAGCGCCTTCTGATAGAGAAGGGGTGTAAAGGGAGGTGGTGTAAAGGTAATTCGGAGGTGGAAGTAGTAAGAGGACGGGCAAGGCAGCCGAAAGAGAGGCCTTCTCCGTTGGATGCGTCTGCTTGAAGATCAAAGGCAAACCCGGAGCTCCCTTTGTGTGTCCTCCTAGGAATCTTACCGCTTCGCTCGCTCTTTGGGCTTATTTTGGAACCCTCAACTGCCGCGGTGGAAGGAAGCAAAGCTCTCCCCTCCCCTCCTCACAGAAGGGGGCTGGGCGTTCGGTTTTTTTTTCCTGGGTGGAAAGATTCTTGGATATTGGATTTAGCATCCTTTCCAAATCTAATTTTTTGGTGCTGGTTTTTTCCTTCCGGGTGCTTGTAAATAAAAGTCCAACAATTTTTTTTTTTAAAGAGGAAGAAGCAAATGCAAGCTTTTTCTTTTTCTCCTTTCTCGATTTTTTTGGATAATGATTTCTGCTGTATCTTGCCGATGGATTTTGCCGGGTGAAGATTTCTGGATCGTCTTGTAGAAGAGAGGTAGGTAAGGACTCCCCCATTTTTCTAGATCGAGAACAAGCAAAACCCAACCCTAATCTCGTAGCCTCATTTGAATGTCGCTTATCCCTCTATTTTGGGGATGGATTTGCTTTAGTCTTTTAACCTTGCTGATTTATGTAGAATTCTGCTGCATGAAAAATCTGTTTTGTAAAAGCAGTGAGGAAGGGTGGGTGGTTAAAGGGCCACTGATAGAAACGAACTGAAAATATTTCCTCTGTAGTCTAGGCCTCTGTTGCCTTTATAAATAAACGATGGGGAGAAAATGGCTCTCGCATCCTTCCTGTTAAGAGAATGCTGCTATGTAATTGGGGGGGGGGGGCCCACCTGTTAGTTCTTCCCTTTGCCCGAACAAATACAGATCTGTTGGTATGTTTTGCACAGTGATGGAATCCACAGGGAGCTGTATTTGTTTTGGGCTGTAGCTGGCTTCTCCCCCCCCCCAATTTTATTTTACTAGAGGGGGATGGGATTGGAGAGAAAGTGTTTATTAACAACTCATTAGAGGTTTGAAGTTATTCCCCCCACTCTCTCCCTTCCCCCATCAGCCAGGTTTTTTCCCCCTAGTGTGCCTTCCTCCCCCCCCCCATTGTATTTCTATTCAGTGTCATTTAGAGCCCAGATTAGAACAGTGGTGTTAATTTGTAGCTTGGGCACTGTGACATTACCAATAGGCATTTCTGAACACAGTTGTTTAAAGTGCAAGATTACATTTGAATGAATGCTTAAGGTGTCCAATGTTACTGTGCCTGTTATTGGATGAAGACACACTCCCCTCCCTTTAAAATTGCCACCCTCTTTGGAGTATGTTAAATGTCCTTTTCCCTCACCCAATGCACACTTGCCCAAAACAGCCCTGTGGCAAGGCCTACTTTGCTCAGCAGTCCTCCAGAGATCAGAGCAGCCTGCATGGGATTATGGAGGAGTCCAAAGGGATTTGCTCAGAGAGGAAGGGGGTGGGGGTTGAGAGGAGGATTGTGTTGGCATTTCTCGCTTTCCAAGCCCGCATTCTCTGAAGTGGCCGTATGGTACATCAGGATGGGGTACCTCTGTATCATTCCTCCTTCAAGATGCTGACATTCTAGGTTCCTGGCTTGGGGTCCTCTGGAAAGTGTTGATCTGCTGGTAGAAGAATCTGTCTCTTTCCTAGTGAGCTAAGTTTCCTGTTCTAATGGGGGATGAAAAGGGGGTTCAGTGAGCTTTGCATTTCTGTGCAATGTATGCATCTCTCCCCATTCTCTGGTTGTTGAAGGGGACTTTGTGGGCCACACCTGTTGCATTCTTTGTTACCTCTCACAGTTGCAGCCACCTGCAAATAGGGAGAATCTCTGCTTTTTCTGGACTATGGGGTGGGGCGGTGAAGGAGGAGAGAAGCTGATTTGCAAGTGGCTTGTGGATGGCAGTGGAATCTGTGCCCCCCCCCCCAAGAATATACTCATTAAGGGACAAAGCATGCCTGGGGTTGTGCTGGATGACCAGATGCTGGCTTAACACTATTGCTTGAATATTTTTGGAGGTGAATATATACTGCTGTGGGTAGCTGGATCCTTGGTACTAGTTTTTGCAGTCACAGATATTTGTAGAGAGGGGCAATTGGATTGTTAAACTTTTTTTTTAAAGGAAGCCATTATTGCAAAGTCTGCAAGGCTATTTTCTGCAGCTGTGGGAGACTTAGCTTGATTTTTTTCAATGTCCAAGTTATAGTACATCTCTTGTAACTGATGAAGTTGTCTCAGTTGGAGATCTGGTGATAGTAAGTTTGGAACTTCTGTGGCGGTTCCAGTCAAGCTACAGAAATGCGCTCACTTGTCTCCAGTTTAACACTAGTGAAATTAGTTTTGTATTAATCCTAACTTGTATTGTCCAAGTGTCATCTTTATTTGATTTCCTTGCATAACTCCTGGATTAAAATGGGAAGGAGGTGAGAGCTAGATTCCACAACTTTACTTCTCCGTACCAACCTCTCTTTTTTCCTTGAAAGAAGGTAATTCTTGGAAAAACAGCCCAGTGCAATTATTTGTCTTAAAACACACATCTTTCTGAATTTCCTTTGGAAAGCACGAGCCTTGCAATCGGCTCTGTAGTCTGCAGTGTATGTATGCGCGCTGCAGCCCAGGCTCTTGGAGGCAAATGGCTTGAACTGAAGCCTGAAGTGCTGTGGGCAGAAGGTACTGTTCCGTTGATTAGACAAGAGCAGAAGCCCAGGTCCTTAGGATTGGGACCAGGTCATCATCTGCCAGCCACAGCAGTTGATGCTGATCATCCATGTTCTGTGCTTGGAGAGTTCTTGTGTCTAAGCATGTACATGCTTAGGTGGCTCACTATCCTAGGTCTCAGGATAAACTTCTTGGTCCAAAGCCTGGAATCCCCAATACTAAAAGGCATCACAGATAGGATTTTGGGTCTTTTCCAGAGACCACAAGCCAGCTCCTTAGCTTGTTACCTGCACAAACCAGTTGCCCATTATTGAACCTAGTGATCCCATTGTGAGCTTCTCTTTAGGAACCACAGGCTCAAGGAGTCTATTTTCTCTCTCTCATCCTGATCTTATCTATTTCGTTTATAACGCTTGAATAGGTTACTGTTTTCATTTTATACATATTGGGGGAGGGGGGGAGGGGGGGAGGGAGAGAGAGAGGGGGAGAGAGAGAGATGTATGTCATGGACTATATGCTGAGTCTGTAGCCAATTCAGACTGTGCATCCATGACCTGCACTTTATTCAGTGAAAGATGGGAGGTTTTCGTCAGGAAAAGTGTTGCAGGAGGGGTAGGGGAGAACAGATGGAATTGACTTGACCTTTGAGGAGATGGTAAGCTCTGTTGGCTGAATTTATTGAAAACATTTCTACCCTGTGCTTTCCCCTCCTGTTAGGGAGTGGCTCAAGGTGGCTAATGTGACTTTAAAAAACAAATACTAAAAGGAAAAAAATACATAGCGAAAATAGTGTATACAGGTAGACTAAAAAACAGCAAAACAAAAGCCCAACAGCATTAGAAATAAAGGTGGTGGGAGGAAGGCTAATTGAAATAAAAATTTTCAACCAGTGCTGAAGGTATCGTAGTGATAGTGCCAACCTCATCTCCTAGACCACGGGGTCTCCAAATTTTACAGTAGGAGAGCCACATTGTATATTTTACACATGTTCACGGGCTTAAAAAAAAGTTTTATATAGGGCTGAGATGAGTGACGCATGGCACATCATCTCTGTTTGATCCATTATGAAACCCAGTTTATGATTCGTTTATGCATGTACAAAAATTGTGCTGTTTCCCCACTGCAATTGTTTTATGACATTGTTGAAAAGTCCACATGCAGAAACCTGGCAGGGGTGAGGCTAAATATTGAATAATTACAGTTTGAGTATGTTAAAGCCTATGGCCGAGGTGACTGAAAGTGAGGGTTATCCAGGCGAACACTACTCTGGCTGTATGGAAAGAAGTGTGGCAGACAGAACTGCATGGGTAACTGTTTGACTGTGTGGTTGGGGAAAAAAAATTTACGTTGCTGAGGGCCAGATCAAATCTTGTGGCAGGCCAAATGTGTCCCCGGACCATAGTTTGGAGACCCTTGTCCTAGAAGAGGAAATTCCATTATCTGGGGGCCACCACTGAGAAGGCCCTTTCACACCCAACATCAAATGTCCTTCCACAGATGGAAGCACTGATTACTGTACCTCGGGCCTGTTTCTTGCTTGTGCACTCATTCTCCTAGGGCAACTAGTCTACAAACTTGACATCAGTTGAAACGTTCTGGTATTTCCCCCTCCCGCTTGGTTTGTGAGCAGGGAACTGTTGAATATGTTGAAGATATCAAGTCACCTCACTGAGGACTGTAGCTCCTACAGCTCTGGGGTGATGGGGGAGATGTGGGACTGACACAGCTCTAAGTCTGTGATAATACTGTATGTGTTTCCTCAAACCTTTAGTTTAGCCCATAGATGCAGCATCTTTTATGGTGACAGTTTTTAAGATGGAGTTTAATTTGAATTTTTTGGTTAGTTTAAATAAAAGCTTTGATTTAAGCTTTAATGCCCTATGTTGAATCTCTAAGATCAGGACTTAATTATGGGCTTGCTTTCTGAAAACCTCAAGCTGCATGGCAGTCTGACTTGGTGGTCTAACAAATTTTGTAGATTTTTTTTCCAAGGAAATCATTTGAGAAGCAGTAACAAGTATGGTATGAAGGAGTTGTTTTTGGTGAAGGCCTGAGAGAACTTCCTTTTCCCACTTTATTTTACATTGTAAAGCTAATTTTGCTGAGGTTATCGCTACTAGCTTTCCTGCATTTTGTAATGATGCAAGATGTTCAAACTTTACTTGTCTTATTTATTACATTTGTATTCCACTTTTCCTTCAAGAAGCTGAAGGCACTAATATCAAAATTTTGTCCCTACTCTGTTTGTCCCATTCTGTTCAATAGGGCTTACTTCCAAGCAAGTATAGATAGATCCATCCTATCTCGTTATTGCAACAACCACGTGAGCTGGCTTTAGATTGGCCCGACCTCACCCAGTTAGCTTCATGGCCCAGTGAGGATTTGCATCTGACTCCTGTTTCAACACTCTAATCTAGTGGTTCCCAAACTGTGGGTTGGGACCACATGAGCCACTTTCAAGGGGGTTGCGAAGTATCTAGAGCAGCCATATTGAAAATATGGTCAGATGGGATGCTGGAAAGGGCTGTGTGGTTGTTTTGCTTGTGTCAAGGTTGTAAATAGGCTTTCCTTTCTGATTTTTGCTATTGGAAAATGGCTGAGAACTAACCCAACATTGCTACATTCCCAGGAAATCAGCAGTCTCTGGTGTCCCAATGATGGCATTTCCAGCCATGACATCATTTCTGGTAGGTCCCAGACAGATTGCCATTCTAAACAGTGGGTCCTGGTGCTAAAGGTTTTGAGAACCACTGCTCTAACCACTATACCACATTGGCTAGCTGAGCAAATATAGTTGGCTGGAAGAACCATGGCCCTTATTGCCTGGCAAATTTCATCTTGAGATTTTTTTATTCAAAAGACTGATGTACAAATTTATGAATTATATGCAAATGTAAATAAAACTTGTTTTTTCTACAAAAAACACTACAATCATGAAGGTTTACTTCATATGTTGTGGAAACTGCTTTCATGAAAGCAGTTTCCACAACATATGAAATTGCTCTGAATCACAACCAAGAGAGTCAAGTTAACATATAATAGAAGACTGTTGGATTTGATCTGTATCCTGAATATACTGCTGACTACTTGCTGCTGTAGTCATAACTTAAATTGAATGGGGGTAACTTACCTTTGATACTAAAAGATAGGGTTGCAGCAATTGGTCAATTGATCCAGATTAAAAGATGCCTCCAATTAATTAAGCAATTTTTTTAAAAAATGTTGATTATTTTTATGCAGGAATCAGTAGTAACATATGCTGACAGGCATAATCTTAAGAGTGCATTTCTCCTCCTGTCTCTCAGAGGAAGAAATGCCTTTTCCAAGATGGTGCCCCCTGCCATACATATGGGCATTATTTTAAAATGGTGCAGAATTCTTAATTCTGATCTGTTTTGGTCCTGTGCCGATGTGCTCAATTTCTTGAAACCCACCTGATTGATAGACTTCTTCACTGGATGACTGTCTTTCTGGGATCATTGTAATATCTTGAGCTATAGGTGAAAATAGGTTCTAAAAAACTAAAAGTTGGATCAGAGGGCTTGGTCAACCGTATCAGCTCCACTATTGCCATTTTTAGCATGCACTAAGATCAAGGTCACTTTAGATAACCTGGAAGAAGCCAGCTTTGGAATCTGTAAGGAAAGCAAGAATTTTGCAATGTTGGTTACCTAATAGTTGAATAATCTGGTATGGTAAAATCCTTTCCTTCTATATTTCTTAGGCAGTGGTCTTCAACCTTTCTCGTGCCATGATTCCAATATACAAAGTTTGAGACTGGGGACCCCACTGTCAGTCCCACCCTCTCCAGGACCCATGTGCCCACTCTAACTAAATATTATTTATTAGAGAGAACAGAAAAAACGTTATCATGAAGCCCGGCACTAATGAAAGCTATTTTAGCACAAGAACCTGAGTAGGACTGGGACACCTTCCCCTGATACACCAGGAGGAAAGGTTCACCAGATGCCTCCCCCTTAACCTGGTGTTGTTTTAGTCCAGTGGACTTCAACCCTTCATTCCCACAAGTTGCCATGACCCCAAAACTGAGGCTTTGTGACCCCTTTGGGGTCCCAGCCCCAATGTTGAAGAACACTGTCTTAGGGAAACCTCCATGCTGGTTCTAGGAATCCTTTCTGCCTTTTTAGTGCTTTTGGCAGACTTTCATTTGCATCACTTCCATGTGGGCAGTGATAGAAGGTCTGAATTTTAGGACCAAGTGTTAAATAATGCCATCCCATCACAGTTCATCTTGCTTGGAATTGTTTGCTGTGTTCTGCGCTAACTAGCAGTAGCCACAGGAATTCAGATTACATGAAAAGTCCTACAGTCCTTTCCTTCCTTGTGAATGTCGTTGGGAGGGTGGTTTTGTCCAACAGGGCCCAAATATGTCTTGTGAGTTGTGTAGACTGGAACAATATCCTGTTTTCTGCCCAAAATGTTTGAGAGAGCCTGTGCAAAATCAGAACATTATTTGGTACTCACGACGTCTTTTAAAGTTGACGCCTCAAATGTTGAGCATATTAGCTGTAGGGGACATAAGACCTGTTCTACTTGAGCCCTACTGGCTGTCAGTTTTGTTTCAGTGTTAAATTGGCAGTACTAATACCTACTTTTAAAGCCACTTAGGGCCCAATCCTGTCTAAGCTTCTGGTGCCGATGCAGCTGCAGTGCAGCCCCAAGGTAAGTGAACAAATATTTCCTTACCTTGAGGAATCCTCCCTGACTTCCCTTCCACCACAGAATGCAGCACACACCCCATTGGGACAGCTCCATCAGAGCTGGAAAACTGGGTAGGATTTGGCCCTTACTGTGACCCTGTCAAATGCCAAAGGGAACTGGATGATTCATTTTCAGCTGTAGTCGTAGCCTTTTTGGAACTGAAATTCCCCTTTAATGTCAATCTGCAATATGGGGTCTTGCTTCTGTTTTACCATATGTCCATCTTTCTCTTTCTCTTCTCTTTAAACTTCAGAGAGAAAACGGTGCCCCCTGACCTAACCAGTTTTAGCTGGGAGTACTACTTAGTTATGGGCTATAACTACCAGTTGAAGGCTAATGGCTTAAGATCCAAACATATGATCATATTCTTTGGCTCCAGAATAATGTATCCAACACCTCTGGCCCTGCTAGTTTTGTACTAAAAAATACCAGCATTCAAATTAGAATACCTTGCATGCCATGGGTGAGCATCCACCTTTCAAACCTTCTTTATATTAGCAACTCTGCATATAAAGGGATTAAAGTGTATCAGGAGACAGCTACTCCACACGTGGGACTTGTGCATGACCTCCAGGCTGCGCTGGCCTGTAGTAGTACTTGCACGTGAAGTTATCAGCTTTCTTTTGCTTCCGAGGACACCAAATCCACCTGTCTAGATGGAAGAGCTTACCCTGACCATTACATGGAGGCAACAATTGGCGGGACTGAGCTAAAGGGGCTTAGTCTGCTTGGGCTCAGGAAGGTGTCCTGGTGAAGCTTGAGAACCCCTCCCTTCAAGGAAGGGACCTTCCCTGCAGGGGAGCCGAGGGTTCCGCAGACGCTATGGCAACAGGGCTGGCTTGGGCTGTGCTATGCAACTAGGAGCAGAGGCCAGTAAGTGAGGGACATTTTAGAGGGCAGAAAGGTGAAGTGGTGCATTGGGCCAGGAGAAAGAAGAGAAGCCGTTGGGCCTCCTGCTCCGATCCCAGACCCCAAAAGCATGTTGGCCCTACTGGAGGTGAAGGGAGAGTTGGATTTTCCTGTTTTCCAAGGCTGTGCCTAGAATTGGGCTGGAGCTTGGACTTTGGGTCTGAATAGGGAACGCCATGCCCCCTGCCCTTCATGAGGCCTTGAGCAGTGCTGCCCGCGTGTATTTCCAGTACACGCTCTCTCATGGAGTCATATCACACTCTGTGATAGACCTCCCTTTCTCTCCCCCCCCTCAAACACAGAGGTGCTGAAGGTACAGCTGTGATACTGTGTTCAGGAATCCTGGCTCCAGTCCTTACTCCATTTCTGACCCAGAGCTGTATTGTCAAAGTCGTTGAGGGACCCCTGTAGTCTTCGTTGTTTCTCTCTTGGCTAGGCCTGCAGCGTTGTGGGGATCGTTTCTTTTTCCTACACCTCTCCCATCCATTCATGGCTGAACATGGTAAAATGGGGAAGGGGAGGTATTGGAGGAACCTCTACTGGAGATTTGCTTCTTCTGCTCTCTTGCCTTCCCTGAAGGTTTTAATTGGTCAGTCTGTACTCCTGAATGTCCTGACTAGTAGGGACATTCTACAATTTTGCCTGCTGGCTCTGGCTCTTCCTGTCCCTGGCAAGAGTCTCTTCCTGTTCACAATGAGCCAGCTCTCTCATCAGGAATGCTTGTGAGACATGCATCCATCCATCCATCTGTCCCTCCTTTGGGTTACAGCAGTGAATGAGGGCACCTTGTTACCTGGTGGAAGAGGCTGCCAGCCAGTGTTCTATTCCTTGTAGATGGTTTGTGTTCGTTGTCATCTAGCAAAAAGGACCAGACTAGATGGCACAATTTTGCTGTGGCTTCCTGGGTCACTTGGGATGCAGAATCTACATCAGAAGAGCTGAGGAGAGAGGAGCTGGAATATATAGCAAGGAATTTATGGAGCGCTAGCCTGGGCAGTGATGGTTCTTGCTGTGAGGTGAGCAGTAAGGGACTTGGGATTCCTGATAGAATCGGCAGATTTCCATGCTGTCTGGGATGTGTGTGAAACTGTGAGAAATATTTACACAGGAAATAGTGACTTCAAACTGTAGCTCAAGAAGACGTTAAGTTGGATGTGGTGTGGGGGTCTTGCTCTCATGCCTCTATTTCTTTAGTCAGTCAAGGGGATTCCCCTTGTAACTCAAGGACCAGAAGACACACGTGGGACTTCACATCCTACCTTTTGTTGTCCCTGGGCTGCTCTCTCCTTCATGGCTTGTTGTTTCCTGAGAGGGAAGGAGTTTGAATTGCTCATCCTCCTGTGCAAGGCAGTTTCACAGAATCTCCGTTCCCAGTACACCACGGAGCTCTTGGTTTCTGCCCCCCCCCCCACAAGTATCTCATAATATTAAAATTTGTCTGAAACTGTTGAGACCTAGAGGAGCATTTGCAAAGCACTGATGTCGTATTCCCAGAGCTTGCAGGTTCCTTGGAATTTTGCATTTTGATGTATGTGGTTGTGCAGCACCGAGTGGTGGCATTTTTGTTACAAAAAGCTGGTGAGGTTTAGCATTTTGATAAGGGGGTGGGAATGTACTGTTTCCTCATATTTGACTTTAGAGGGAAAGTGCTCAGTTGTCACCCTAGCCCAGATTTTGACTTTTCCCTCCTTTCCACTGGTAGGGAAATGTGCACTGTTTTCCAAAAATTTTATTTACCCGAAGAGGGGGGGGGAGTGGGTTCTCTTTTTATAGGAAAGTAAGGATATAAGAGTGAGACCCTAAAGCTCAAGATATGTATATAATATATCAGTGGTGTCATTCAAATGATTTAGGAACAGGAACTCACTTTTGATTGGCACTTGTCGGGAACCCGGAACCAGCCACGGAGCCCGTTAGGATCCGGAATGCCTGTTCTGGTCCGTTCCCCCTGAATGACATCCCTGGTATATATGAATAAATTATATGAGCATTATAAAACACAAATCCAGTTGTGGGGTAAGGCTGATCCCCAGGAAGGGTTAAGAGCTGAGGACAGGGAGGGTTACGCAGATTTTGTAGGTTGGTACTCTGATGTTGAAACTGTCTGAATCTCACTCCGGCCCACACAAAAAACATGCTGGATTTAAAACTCATTTAATCTCAAATCACACTGAACTGGTTTAAAAATAAGAACTTAAATTGAACTGGGCACTGGGTAGGGCTGAAATTTTTAATCATTTTTTGGGGGGGAGGGGGTTGAGATTATTGTAGACAGGTTATAGAGAGAATTCAATTGGTGGAACAGAGCTGGCTTCCCCATCTCATTCCCCTTATTTAAGTAAAAACAAATTACAATAAATTATTTACACCCAGCCTACCTAGGGAAAATGGTGCAATTTCAGTACTTGCTGCATTCTTGAGAAGGCACTTCCTGCTTGATGATGTCACTTGTGGCCATGATGTCACTTCCAGGTTAATGACATCACTTCTGGTGGGTCCCAGACAGATTCTTATTTTAAAAAGTGGGTCCCAGTGCTAAAATGTTTGAGAGCCACTGGACTGAAGGGCTAACAAAGCAAGGCCTCTCTTCTCTATTGCTCCCTGATAGCAGTCATTTGCTTGTCCTAATTTGATAGAAAATTGAGAGAATGTCTGGAAAATATTAATTCCAGGAGGTAGAGGGAAACAGGATTACCTGTGTGGCATTATCCAAGCTTAGTAAGAACCAAAGATTTACCACATGTTTAGGAATCTAGTATCTGCTTTGGCATTTATCATCTGGAGAAATTTACCTTTCATGCTTCAAATTCTTCCAGTCCTGTTTGTTATGTAGGAAAGCTTAGAAACATGCGGGCAGGATTGCTTAGGGTGCTATTGATCTGGGCTTCTAGTACAAGGGGTAAGTGCCTTTCCTCTCCTGACTTCCCTCCTATGCTACTATTTCCCATCTTGCTGTCTGTACTGTTCCCCCAGCCCCAATCTTCATATGCTTCAGTCTTTTGATGTCTTGCCTCCAGATCCACTTATTTGGGAAGTAATGTGGATTATGCAAAACAAAGGTATGCAAATGTAAATAGCATGACTGAGTGCAGAACTTTTGTTAACAGTCTCTTGATTTTTCTTTTGGTTCGCTTCAGCTCAGCAGGCCTGAACTCAGCAACCAGCTAATATGGTGGTGGTGGGGGACTGCAGCGGCTTAGGTTAATGCAGTATGTATGGCATCTCTTAAAATCCATCAAAATGTATTTATATATATATGTATCTTATATCATATTATATAAGATGTAGATTCTGCATTGTACTGGGGGGAAAGTCGGATGAACTGTTTCTCTCTTTTCCCTAGGTCTCTTGGAGACAGGATGGATGATCAGAAACCGCCTGGAGAGGACAAAGAGTCTGACACACCAGGTAGGTGCTCCCATTGTGGTTGCTGCTGTCATTGAGCAGACTTAAGGAATTGGCTACAGTAGTGCGGTGTGGGGTGAGTGTATGGTGCTATTCCCCCCACCCCAGTGCATGGTGTCAGGGGGGATGGCACATGTCTATGTTTGGAGTGTGGTCCAAACATACTTTACGATGGCCCTTGTACAAGCCAAATTTTGCTGGCCTAACTGTGCTGGCCTAACTCCAGGCTAGGATTACGCCCTTAGGTGTTTCAAATGTCAGGAAAGACACACGAATATCTGAGTAGCTTTTAGACACTTAGCCTTATTTTACTTGGGCTGAAATGGACCTGAGCTGTTCCTGCGTTTTGGTTTGGAAGGAAGGAATTGGATGCAAGAGTTCCTGTGGTGCAGAATAGGCATTCAAGGAATAGCACCACAGGGTAGCCTCATTCTGCTTCCCTTTAGGCAAAGCTGTGCATTCATTTGCCTCCCCTTAATTGTGCAAATGGCCACTTTGCTAAAGGGTGACGGGCCACGAGGTGAGTGGTGTTTTCCCTTGTGGAATGAATGAATTGCCATGCAGTATTTGTTACTGGCTCTGTGGTCACTAAAGGAGCACACCACCAGTTACTTGCCTGGTTTTTGTGCTGTTTTTATGTAGCAGGGAATATTGCCCACTTTTTCCTCCACAAGGTGGATTGTAATTGGTGGAAGAGAAATATGCCTAAGGAAACCTCAGACGTCTCTGTTCTTGCAGCGCAGAGGCCCCTCAAGATTTGGGTGGTTTCACCATAACAGACTGAGGGCCCAATCCTATTCAACTTTCCAGCACCAAAGCAGCTGCAGTGCAGCCCTGTGGTAAGGGAACAAACATTCCCTCACCTTGAGGAGGCCTCTGTGACTGCTGCTCCACCTCAGGATGCAGCGCATGCCCCATTGGCATAGCTGTATGAGCCCTAGAAATTTGGATTTCTAGTAGGCTTGGGCCCTAAGCCTGCAACACCCTTTGGAAAATTGATAATCTCTTGTTCAACCTGTCCTGCATCCTGCTTTTGTAGCACTTCCCCTATTTCTCTTCTGTGTCATTGGCTGCTGCTGGCAGGAGGTGGGGAAATGCGCCTCATAATCATGTTAGGGTGCTAGGTAAGTCGAACTAGATTTCCTGAATGGGGGAAGTCAAATGTGGCGTGGCAGCCTTCTTCTTTTTTTCTTTTGCGACACCCCCACATGCCACCCCGTCCTTTGAGAGCTCACTGAGTGAGGCAGGGAGCATGACACAGATAACAAGTCGTGGACTCTACATTCAGTCACATGGCCCATGTCCTGACAAACAGTTTCTCTTGCAGCAGATGGAATTGTGTCCTCGGAAGAGAAGGGCAGTGTGGAAGCTGATCCCCTGAAGCCACCAGAAGAGGCCCCTGTGAAAGAGGCAGTGGAAAACGTGGAAGCTAAAGAGGAACCACCCCTAACCTCCAGGTAAGAGACGGATGGAGTTGCTTCTGACGTTTGAGTGGGACACGTGGGCAGAGGGAGGGAAATCAATACTGTTGCAGGTTTCATAGATTCAGAGCTAAGGCCTTGAAAATGAGAGGAAAGAGGGATCGTGCTAGGTGTTGGCCCTTGGCTGACCCCACACTGGAGGCCCAAGTGAATGTGGCGGTCATGGGACTGATGGGCCGTGGGCCCACAGCAACCTGGAGGCACAGAAGGGGCATGGGCAATTGTTACAGGAGCGAAAACTTTTCCTCTCAAGTTCTGTGGCATGGTAGTGTTGTGGGCCAACAAAAGCAGTCCCCTTTCATTGCTGAAAAAGAAAAATATTTTCTTTCGTTAGCTTGCAGTAATCAAATAGTCCTTTTTTCCCCGTAAGTTTGCTTTGACCCCACAAGAAAGTATCACCTGCTGAATTGCCTTGGTTGTTCTTTGTCTTACCTTTGAGGAGACTTTAATTCTTCTGGGTTGGAAGAGTGAGGAGGGTAACAGCTGAGAAAGCGACATGGGCAATACGGCCTGAAAACAAAGGGAAGAAGACTAGTAGTAATCGTCTCTTTAGTAGTTTAGTAGTAGTTTCTTGTTGTCTCGTGCCTCCCTGGGGCACCTGGTGGGACGCTGTGCGGTACAGGAAGCTGGACTAGAAGGGCCTTTGGCCTGCTCCAGCAGGGCTCTTCTTATGTTCTTAGTAACGGGATATAAATCATCTCCCTCTTTGCATGCTCAGAGAGCAGGGTATGGAGGCCTCTGCAGGCAGCAAAATAAGGAACAAGCTGGATTGAAATGCCAGCCTAAATGAAAAGGTCTTAAGGAGGCTGTGGGGTGAGGATGGGAGCTAGACTTCCATGGGGCAGGGAGTTTGACATTCTGGGCACCTCCACAGAGAAGACCCTCTCCCCACCAAATGCACCTCAAAGGCAAGACTCACAAGAGAGCTGCTCGTGGTCAAACTGTCTTGAGTATCCTGCTGGAGGAAGGGCCTAGGGCAGTGGTTTTCAAATTAGGGGGTCACAATGCCCCAGTCTGCAGATCTTGGCTTCTTTTCCCTTAAGGGGTGGGGGAATGGTACTATGCGATTGCTACAATTGCGTCACTGCTGGCTACAGAGTGGGGCTGAGGGCATACTTTTGTCTGCCCCAGGGTCTGGGGTGGGTGGGGTGGGATCCCTTTGCAGGGCTGCCTGTGCATCAGAAATGTTAAAAAAAAAAAAAAGCAGCTATCATAACCCACTTCTGGTTTGTGATCACGAAACCGGAAGTGGGTCAAAATCAGCTTTTTAACATTTCTAATGCATTTCTGCAAGGCTCCCCGACCCCCCGAATGCTGGGGCAGGCAGAGGTAAGTTGTCCTAGCCCCATTCCATAGCCAGCATCAGTGCAGTAGTAGCAATTGCGTCCTGCCATGCCCCTGCATGGCACTTAGAGGGGTTCCCAAATTCCCAGAGAGTTTGGGAACTGCTGCAGTAGGGGGAAGAGGGTCCCTCATGGCTGAACTAGGGCTAGTTACTGGTGGGATCAACGTAAGAACAGCTCCACTGGATCAGGCCAAAGGCCTTTCTAGTCCAGCTTCCTGTATTGCACAGTGGCCCACCAACTGGCGGAGCACAAAAGGCAACAAGATGCCGGCATCCTGTTGTCACTCAGGAGAAAGGAGCCTCCTTACCCTAAGTGATGCTGGAACCAGTCAAAGGGTGTTGGTCTGGCTGGCTCCTTCCTTACTCCTTGAACTACAACCTGTAAGTAATGCATTCTAGATGCTGCTTCCCACCACCGGCTGTCCCTGTGTTCAGCACAGGAGCTGGCATCTGTGTGTACTTGCACACCACTCAGCCTTTGCATGCACGGACACACACGCACACATGGACTGCAGTGAGTCCATTTTTATATGATGTTTTCTCCAGCTGCTCAGTACACATCATTTTATGTCAGGTGAGCCAGTGTTAAATGTGGCAGGGTACATTGCACCTGAGAGAGTGTGGTTTTCCTAAAGCTTTAGCTCCTCCAGCCAGCCATCTTGCTCTGTACCTGTCACACAGATTAGATGAAGAGGCTGCATTGTCCAAAGTCCCACATCCAAAGCTGGAGCAGAGCTTTCAACCTTAGAGTCAGCTTTCTAAGCATTGGTGACGTTGCGCAATTAGAGGAAGTTCCGCACAGAAGGATGCTGAAGGACTGGAGGGGTGAGGTGCCTGAAGGATTTGGAGATCGCCTTAGCATCTGGATCAGAATGGATTCCCTTAGGAAATGACAATGTTTTGGACATTGTCATTTGTGCAAGTTGGGGGAATAGCCTGCATGTCCCTTGCAATGACAAGTCTCTTCCTCCTGTCCTTTCCCAGCTCCCCACCCAAACGCTGTGCGTTCTGTAACTGCAGCAAGTGGAGCTTGCATGGGCAACAAGAGCTGTTGCGTTTTGATCCGGCACCTGAGTGGGCAGAAAATCCTTCTGACCCATTGGAAGGGAAGCAACCTGGATCCACAGAGGCTGGAGGTGATGACCAGACCATGATTGGCTTTCCAGATGGGGTGTCGGCGCGAGAAGTGTTTGAGCCAACAGGTGAGTGGTAGGCAAGGAGAAGCATTCACTCAGGATGTCCTGGTTTGGCACATTAACTACTGCCCCCCCCCCAAATGACCTAGCAAAGGCTTCTTACCTGTCTGCTCTGTGGCTTTCCTGATTTCCTTAGGCAGCATCAGTACATCGGAGGAAATAACTGCTCAAAGCTGGCTGAGATCTTGCTATGTATTCCATCTTTATCATATTCCATCTGATTGCTGCTTTCTTCAGTGTTCCACTGCACCCATGTGCCCTAAACAAATTTCTTCCCTGTTTACTGTCTCCTTATCTTTTCCTTACAGGGCATTGCTGGGCTCATCACTGGTGTCTGGTGTGGTCGGTTGGAACCTTGCATACAGAAGGGTCGTGGCTGAGCCATGTGAACAAAGCTGTCATCTCAGGGATTGCACAGGTCTGGTGCTAGGAGAGGGCGTTGGGCTCACTTCAAGCTATGAGTTTGTGAGGGGTGTACAGAAACAATCCCCGGAAGGTAGCTTCAGAGCTGGGCGGCTGCATTTGCATTGTGCAACAAAAAGTATAGCCTCCCAATCTGGATTTGAGTACCTTGTGCTAAATCTTGAGAAGCAGCATCTTTCATTTTCAAAATTTTTTTGTTGATCCCTAGTCACATCCTGATTGTCCCTATATATTTGGTCGGCCGGGGTGGGGGGGTGGGGGTAAGGAACTTGCCTAGGTCCTTGGAGCACTAGGGATTTCCTCCCTATTGATTAGAAACAGAACCGGAGTATAATCCAGAGTATACCACATTTAAGCTGCAATGGCATGGCACGTCACCCTCATAGCTGTAGGGATTGAACTGCATTATCTACTTTTGGCCAGATGTAGAGAATAGGTGCTGGAATCCAATGGTCAAAACAAAAAAACTTCATCCAGCATTTATTTACTTGAAGAATTTATATCTTGTCTTTCCCATGCCGAAGCCAATGCCCAGATCATTTTTCACTGGGGTATTTACTAATATGCACTGTTTTGTGCTTCACTGAATCCTTAGTCCCAGATGTAGCCTTCACAGTGTGGTTCTCTCCTCTGGCTGCGTGCCATCGAGCTTCAGCAAGCAATCATAAGTCCAGTCTGGACAGGTCCTTAAGGTCATACTCCATTCTTATATCAGCTGGCCGTCTCACACATCCCCACACTGGCTATGAACTCTTCTCATTGACACGTCCTAATTCCTTCACTAGCAGATCACTCATTCTTCCCTAGTCCTTTGCCCCCTTCCCACCTACCTCCTCAACTGATCCCTTTTCACAATTCATTCCAATCACTCAATTTTGTTTTTTTTGTGTATTAAGTAGAGTGCGCCAAAGTTTTTGCCAACAGACTGTTAGATCCTCTTTTGCAGGGAGGAAATGGCAACCCTGAATCCAGGAGCGGCATGCACAGTAATTCAGACTGCAATCCTATGCACACTTACCTGGGAGTAAGTCCCCCTGAACATAGTAGAACTTACTTCTGAGTAGACATGCATAGGATTGGGCTGTTAGTTGTATCTACACACTATATTTGCTTCTGCTTTGGGAGAAGCTGGAGACCTGGTAATGAGACAAATGGTTTCTGCTTAAATGGAATGGTGCTGTACTTATATGGTGCCTGACTTTGGAAATCCAGCTTTTCATTCTTCAGTGTGATTGTCTCTCAGCACTGGGAGAAAGATCCCCATCTAAACCACTGTGCCCATCTTTGGTAGTGGCTGCATCTCAGCCCTGGGCATTTCTGGGCTGCCTAAGGCTGCCATTCTCTGTAGGAAGAGAAGTTTTCCTCTTTAAACTATCATCTTTTTTAACTCTGTGTGACTGCATCATGATTTTCTCTATGTACACTTGTCAGATGCTTTGGCTATGATGACATTTTTTTTTAAAAAAAGCAGGGGTTAGAAATGGATTGGATAAAGCTTGTTCCTTGCTTGTTTCAGAAATGTGAACACTGTAAGAGACTGGGTGCTACGATTCCGTGCCATGCAGAGGGGTGCCAGCGCCACTATCACTTCCCCTGTGCAGCAGCCAGTGGTTCCTTCCAGTCCATGAAGAGCTTGAAGCTCCTGTGTCCGGAACACCTAGACCAGGCTGTACAGTTGGGTAAGTGTTGGTGGTGTGCCGGGGCATCTCTGCAGGCAGGGCAAAGGTTTGACTGTGGCTTGCTGGACTTGGAATGGGGGGGGGGTTTGGCTTTGTTTTTTGTACCTGATCAAGTGGGCTAAGCAGAAGGGGCAGCAGGGTTTAAGAATAAGAACATGATATATTTCTGTCTCTGGGGGAGCAGAAACGATTGACTTGACCAGGGAAAGGGAGATCCAGGCTGTCTTTGTGTGCTGGATCTGATTGGGCTTTGGAAGGTCATTGGGATTATGGGGTGGTCTGGTGAGTTTGATGTCCCAGTGTGCTCTTCCTCCTGCAGACGACTCGCGCTGCATGGTGTGTGAGACTCCAGGAGACCTGCACAACCTGCTGTTCTGTACCAGCTGTGGTCTGCACTATCATGGCAGCTGCTTGGAGATCACCGTAACACCCCGCAAGCGCTCGGGCTGGCAGTGCCATGAGTGCAAAGTTTGCCAAATCTGCAGGTAAGGTTACAGGCCCCTTGAGGTGGGGAGGGAAAGGGCCAACATCCAGTATCCCGCAAGGGACCGACGGTGAGGATGCAGCAGTTCACTGCTAGACCATGGTGCCTGTCTTTTGCAGGTTATCTGGTGAGGACAGCATGATGCTAGTGTGTGAAGCGTGTGATAAATGCTACCACACCTACTGCTTGAATCCAGCCATTGAGAGCGTCCCCACCGACTCCTGGAAGTGCAAGGTGAGTCTTAACCGTGTGCAGATCTGCGCTGAAAACGTTAGTTCTTTACCAAGATACTCAGAGTTCTGCACTCATCCCTTCCTTACTCAGATTCTGCAGTGTGCACAAAGTATGCCGATTAAGGAAATGTCTGTATTTTTCTTAAGGTTCTTAAGAAGTTTCTTAAGGAAATGTCTATATTGTACTCCTCCTAGTAGGCTCCACAAGGGACAAGGACTATGCAGGTAGCTAAAGGAATGCTTCCAACCCATGGAAATTCTATTTGGCCTCCTATGCAGTATTGAAAGCCCATATGCTTTCAAGCCTAGGGGCTGGACTGGCTTCATAGAAAACAGACAAATGAAGGCACATGAGATTTTCAGGAGATTAGTTTCTGTGCATTTGTGACTCTTGCAAAGAATGTGCATAGCCTAGTGCAGTGATGGTGAACCTTTGGGGGTCAAGTTAGGCATTTTCAAAAATTTGGAAAATGCCTAACTTGACTGTGCTGGTGTGTCACCCCCCCCTCCCCTAAACAAAACTTTTTTTTACATATTTATTTTTTTTAAAACACAGCGCAATCATGTGTGGTGTTGTATAAAGAAATGTCAAATAATTACAAGCATGAAATAAGAGTTAACAAAATTGTTTACAAAGTTTTCAGCTGTTTGTGAATGCTGGCGTGTCCCCCCCCCCCCCAAAAAAAAGTTGTGGCATGTCACCTTTGACACACATGTCATAGGTTTGCCATCACTGGCCTAGTGTGAGGAACTCTTTATAGATGTGTTGCAGAACAGGGGGAGCATTACTGACATGAGCATTCCTGTCTCTGCTTTGTGCATTCTTGTCTTGAACCGGTCCTGAACGTGTCTACCAGTTGGCAGGATGGAGTCTTCCACAGTTCTGGAATGTGGTATCTTGTGGAGAGTTTGGTCCCCAGTGCGGAGTTGAGGCTCACAGCTGTCTCTCAGGACAAATTTAACCTTGGTAGCTGCATTAGGTGTGCTAGAAAACATTCAGATGGTGTATCTAAGGGGCCTCGGCATTCAGAGGATTGCACTTCTTGTACCTTGCCTTATGAAGATCACATATAAACTGAGAATATTTATGGCCACTTTGCGCCCTTTAGTTTTGATCTGTTTACTTTGATTTTTTTAACACAATGTTTATGCAGGGCACAAGTTCCTTTTGTCAAAAAGCAGGTGTGCCTAGCCCAGTGTCCTATCGCTGGGTTTTCTCTAGCCCAGTCAGTTGAAACTGGCTTCCTAAAAGTCTGGTGTGAACATATGAAGCTGCTTTCTACCGAGTTTGGCGTTGTCTATCGGGACTAGCCTGTCTATCTGGTCTCTCCAGGGCTCAGACAAGGAGGGTTTTCCCCACCTCAGCCTTGCCTGCAGTGGACAGGGCTTGCACCTGGGACCTTCTGTGTGTAAGGCTGTGTGTAAGGCTTTCCTAGTTTGCTACTGTCTCATCCTTAAAACCTTAAGAAAGGACAGCGCTGGCTCCCACATAGGTCAAAGACTTCAAATGAGCAAATCTCTTCCCTAGTTGGGTGTAAGGGAGCCTGGGAAACTTACCTACCCAGACACTCAAGCCGGCCAGCGCCATGTCAGTCTTCTGTTCTGAGCCCCTGCATCCTCCTCTCTCCAGAGCTGCCGCGTTTGCTCCGACTGTGGCTTCCGCTCATCGGCACTGGATTCCAACAGCCAGTGGTACGAGAACTACTCTCTGTGCGAAGGATGTCAGCAGCAGCGTTGCAAGGAGACAGACGGCACTGAGGCTGAACAGCGTGGCCAGGAGTGAGTTCCTGGGGTTGGGAAATGGTCTGTTTCTGTCTGTGAAATGTGTTATTCGTAATGATGATGCGTCGTGAAATGTGGCAAGGGTGATTGAAAAATGAGGCATGTTGCCCATTTTAAAAATGACAGAGGAACGCTTTAGTAGTGCAGAGATTTGTGAGCAGATTGGGGCTATTTGGTCAGCTCCTTCCATGCTCATCCAGGGTTGACAGATCCACAGTGACAAGGTGTGTGAACATAAGAAGCTGACTTGTATCTAGTTGGAGCCCAGGTCTATCCAGCCCAGTGTTGTCTACTTGGCTGGCAGAGGCTCTGCAGGGTGCCAGTGGGAAGACTTCAGTATTGCCTGCTCCCTGAGATTCTTTTAACAGGAGAGGTCAGGAATGGAACTTGGGACCGTCTGCATGCAGAGCAGGGGTTTAGCCATTGAGCCCCTTGTTTCCTGTGGATGAGAAGATTTACATGATGTGTGCAGGAAATGTTTTACAAGCACCCCACTGCTTCCTTTTTCACTATGGGACTTCGCTACTGACACTCCAGTAGAGTCTGAAATGTGTTTCAGGCACATTTTCACTAGATTTTCAGCTCTCCTCTTCCTCCTTTCCTTTCATCACCCTCAGTGAACAGAACAGCTTTAAGGAGCAGGAATGGCTAATATGAGAGTTTGATGCAAAGAGATACTCTAGGTAGGTAGGGATGTGTAGAAGACTATAGAATGGAAAGGTAAGGTAGCCAAATGGGTTTAAAGGACATAGTGCAGTTTCAGATTGCTGGGGGATAAGAAAGCTGGCAAGGCTGTTTTTTTGGGCCAGGAAGAAGCTGTGACAAATACAGTTCTGGCTATGGCTTGTATCTTAAGTGGTGCGAGCACAGTGTCGCTTTTGTAAGGTATCTTCCCCCCTTCTAGAACAGCTTTCTGAACTCGCCAAAAGTTCACTCCTGGGGGTGTTGGGGTAGGAATGGTATGTGATGTGGCATGGGGGGGGCTGCAATGCAAGGGAGAAACTCCCTAGTCACTGTGCGGAGGCACCTTTTGTGAGTTTAGCTCTGTAAGTGGAAACTGCCTCCCTGTGGTTTAGGGAAGTTTTCCCCTTATGCTATCCCCCCCTGCCACATCCCTCATCAAGGGTTCCCTGACCCCATCAGGATGCTTGGGCAGCTGCTGTATGGTGGAGGAGGGGGTAGGAAACATAACTTGCCCCGAGTTCTGTTGTACTCGCAATGCTTAGCAGTAGTCACGAGATTGTATACTAAGGTGGGGCAAGACTTCATTGGATGGCATCAGGCTTTTGAGAATTACTCCAACTAGGATGGCTGAGAATTGGCGTGGAAGAAACTGAGCAACCAGCGGGAGGTCTCTGGTTCAAATAGCTGGCTCAGACTAGGTGGGCCCCTTCTTCTGCCTCAGTCTTCGTCTGCTGTATGGAGATAATGTAGAACCCAGGGAATTGTAAGGGTTGAGATGTGCGAGTGTGAATCACTTTGAACACTCGCTTATGTGCTAATCAAACGCCAAGTATGTAGAAGGTGGCAGCAGTTCCTGGTCTCAGTCTCCTTCATTCTTTCCCCACCCCTCCAGGCATATCCCCCCAGCAAGCAGTGTCCCTGCGACAGACTCGCCAGCATCTTGCCAGCCCCTGGGGGAAGCTGGTGAGGCCAGTGAGGGGCAGCTAGAAAGCCCTGGCAACCCTGTCAGTCCACAGCAGGAAGAGGAGGTGCCTTTGGACTCTAAAGAGGAACCCACTGGTGAGTTCCCCTTACCACCAGCCTCTCCCTACTTAGATTTTTCAGCGGGAGGCCGTTCTTGCCAAACAGCAGGTGCTCTTGGGGGGGTGGGGTGGTGGCGGCGGCAGGGGGGCAATCCTGTATAAAGTTCTTTCAACATAGCTTAATAGTCTTGAGACTCTGCTCATTTCAAACTGGAGTACCCAAGTAGTATTTTGTGGTACTAAAGACTGGGCAGAGGACTTGTTTGAGAAGTGCAAATGAATTACTACAGTTCCTGCTTGCCTTTCTGTTGCTGCCACCGGGGAGACAGAGCACATAGATCCTGCTTTCGCTTCTCCGCAGTCAGGGTGGAGGGGAGCAGGCAGGTTGGAGCAACTTGAACTCCCAGCTTTGCAGGGCTGTATCTACATGGGATATTTTTATTCTGGGTGAGTTGAGCCACTTCTGGGTCCTTTTGAACAAGGGTCCTTGTTCTGGGGCCACTTCTGGGTCCTTTTGCCCCACTTTTGAAAATCGTCCTCTTCCAGATGCAGACAAGCCTTTAGAGATGTCCAGTGTGGATCCAAAGGGCCCTGTCGGGCAGGAGCAAATGGAAGTGGAGACAACGTTAGAGACGGAAAAGGCCCCCTCACCCCCACCCCCTCCTCCAGTACCGCCAGGTAAGTTAAGGGGTAGTGCTAAATTCTAGCAGCAGAATCGGGGGCTGCATTCCACACAAGCTGTGTTGCTGTCGAATTTTGTGTAGATTTACTCGGCACAATTCTCAGAACGTACGAATTGCTTGACCTGGGTCAAACTAAATGGAATCTCCTCTAGCAAACCTGTTTTCAACAGCAGCCTGCCAGATGCCTTGGGTGCTAAGAAAAGCAGGCATGAAGGTGGTGGTTCTCTCTCTCTCTCTCTCTCTCTCTCTCTCTCTCTCTCTCTCTCTCTCTCTCTCTCTCTCTCT